>BNCR01000043.1:0-230534 GCA_014656515.1 Oryzias celebensis
TCAAACATGTCTTTGTTTATTTAATACTTAGCTGTTTATCTAGACGTGTTTGTTTATTAGACATATATTTGTTATTCAACCATGTAGATACAGAATTAATTAAGCTCACTTTTCTTTAATAGTTCTAGCACATCACCTGTCCGTCTGGGTTTGAGGATCTCGCCTTCATGTGGGAAACCCTGAGGTTTCTTAGTGTTTTTCCCCCAAAAAAAGATTTTTTCCTCACCGCGAAAGAGGGTGAAAGGGCAGAGATGTTTGTTCAGCTTAGTCTGTTTTATAACCAGCTATTGTTTACTTTTACATGTTTAATAATTATTTTTGCTTCTTGCAATATATTCATAATCAGTCCATTGAGACGGCTATGAAATCATGTGACATGATGATGTCATCTATGACAGCATGTGACATGAGGATGTCATCTATGACATGTGACATGATGTCATCTATGACATCATGTGACATGATTTCGTCTATGACATGATGTGACATGATGTCATCTATGACATCATATGACATGTCATCTATGACATATGACATGATGTCATCTATGACATATGACATGATGTCATCTATTATCTCATATGAAATGATGTAATCTATTACATCATGTTATATAAATGATGTCATCTATGACATTACTTGACATGATGTCATCTATGACATCATGTGACATGTCATCTATGACATCATATGACATGATGTCATCTATAACATCATATGACATGTCATCTATGACATCATATTACATTATGTCATCTATTATCTCATATGAAATGATGTAATTTATTACAACATGTTATAGAAATGATGTCATCTATGACATTACTTGACATGATGTCATCTATGACATCATGTGACATGTCATCTATGACATATGACATGATGTCCTCTATAACATCATATGACATGTCATCTATGACATCATATTACATGATGTAATCTATTATCTCATATGAAATGTTATCTATTACATCATAATAATTATATAATTGATGTCATCCATGACATTATTTGAATTGATGATGTCATCTATGATATCATGTGACATGATGATGTCATCTATGACGTCATGTTACATGATGATGTCAGCTATGACGTCATGTGATATAATGATGTCATCTTTTACATCATGTGCCGATAAGTCTCTGGTGAAATGTCGAACTTAGCCAACAGGGCTGCTCTCAAGTCTTTGTAGCAGTGGGCTCTGTCTTCATCCATTGCTGTGTAGGCTTCCAGAGTTTTACCAGACAGTAGTGGAACCAGGCGGCATGCCCACTGTTTTTCTGGCCATCCCGCTTCTGACACCAAATGTCGCGGGTTCGTGTAGGTAGTTCAGAATGAGTAATCAGAAAGATGGCAATCCAGGAGGTTCCATTAAGGTTTTTCCTTTAATGTAGTCTTTGGGGTTTACAAAACACGAAGCATGGATGAGGACGAAATGGCAAACACAAAAAACAACCAGTAGGGGACAATCGACAGTCTAGTTTTTGGCATCAGACAAGCACTTCTTCTAACTGTCTAACCAGCTCAGCTGCTCTCTTGCTCACGGACTCACCCACTCCACTTGTGAGAGTGAGGCATCCTCTTATATACCTCTTATAGCCACTCCCACCTAATTAGGCACATCATTCAGTTTCAGAAATATTTAGTTTAACGACTACCTTTTACCTAGGTTTTTCCTTTGCTTTCACAATTAAATACATTTATTTCAATAACACTTTCAATACTTAATACCCTCTGAGTTTGCCATGAAAAATAAACAAAAACAAATAATATAAATTAGAAACAGCTGGCTCGAAACTCACATCAAAATTATATCAACAGGAAAAACAAACCCCTCGGTTTGCCTGTCAGTGAAGGAGGGGGCATGGCTAAGACGCCGTGCTGCTGTGAGTAAGTTTGTGTATGTGCGTGTATGCGGAGAACAAGTGATGACCAAGTGTGCACCCGAGGTCAAAACGGCAAGAAAGGAGTAAAATGCATAGAGAATCATGGTTTAAAAACGGCAGAATGTGTCTATGGAATGAGTGTGCGCGCTTGCATGTAGATGTGCAATGAAGAAATTAAGTCTAAATAAACAAATACTTATGTGTGTGTCATAATAATTCTGTATTAACCAGTATGAAAATTTAGAGTTAAAAGTGATAAACTTGGTAGACATTGAATACTTAAACAAAAGGGTTTTTCATTGTTTAAACTTTACAGACATTTTTATGATTGTGTGAATGAATGATAGGATAGTTTCTCACAGCATACAAGGTTAGTTCATATAGGGAGTCTGCTGCTTTGAAACAAGTGTCTGCAGGCGGGAGTTAACCAAGAGCTGATAAGGAGTTACACCTGCGAAAGGGAAAAGGCCGACTGTGGGAAAATGCATCTCCAGGGAGAAGATCCAACCTCTTTTTTTGATCCAACCTTCTTTTTGCATATTGTGTAAAAAACTCTGGGTCAAAGGGAAAAAGGTGTCTCTATTCTTTGTGCAAGGAGAGGAGCATCGCTAGATGCGTTCCTAGGGAGAGCTGAAGACCCTAAATTCATGTACACACGTGGACAAAAGTGTTGGTACCCCTCAGGAAAAGAAGGAAAAACCCACATTTCTCACTGAAATCACTTGAAACTTACAAAAATAACAATAAATAAAAATTTATTGAAAATTAAATAATGAAAATCAGCCATCACTTTTGAATTGCTGATTAACATAATTATTTAAAAAAAACAAACTAATGAAACAGGCCTAGACAAAAATTATGGTACCTCTATAAAAGATTGAAAACAATTTGACCAGACTGACATGATTAACTCAGGTGTGTCCTTTAATTGACATCACAGGTGATACCAAACTCATAATCAGTCAGTCTGCCTATTTAAAGGGAGACAAGTAGTCACTCTGCTGTTTGGTGAAAAGGTGTGTACCACACTGAACATGGACAACAGAAAGCGAAGGAGAGAATTGTCCCAGGACATCCGAAAAAAAATGATAGATAAACATCTTAAAGGTAAAGGCTATAAGACCATCTCTAAACAGCTTGAACTTCCTGTGACAACAGTGGCTCATATTATTCAGAAGTTCAAGACCCACGGGACAGTAGCCAACCTCTCTGGACGTGGACGCAAGAGGAAAATTGATGACAAATTGAAGAGACGGATCGTTGGAATTGTATCCAAAGAGCCCAGAACAACCTCCAAAGAAATTAAAGGTGAACTCCAAGGCCAAGGTACATCAGTGTCAGATCGCACCATTCGTCGTCGTTTGAGCCAAAGTGGACTTCATGGGAGACGACCAAGGAGGACACCACTGCTGAAAAACAATCCTAAAAAAGCCAGACTGGAATTTGCAAAAATGCATGTTGACAAGCCCCAAAGCTTCTGGGAGAATGTCCTTTGGACAGAGGAGACCAAACTGGAGCTTTTTGGTAAGGCACATCAACTCTATGTTCATAGACTCAAAACCCAAGCATACGAAGAAAAGAACACTGTCCCTACGGTGAAACATGGAGGAGGCTCAGTCATGTTTTGGGGCTGCTTTGCTGCATCTGGCACAGGTTGTCTTGAATGTGTGCAAGGTACAATGAAATCTGTAGACTATCAAGGCATTCTGGAGAGAAATGTGCAGCCTTGTGTCAGAAAGCTTGGTCTCAGTCGCAAGTCATGGGTCTTCCAACAGGACAATGATCCAAAACACACAGCCAAAAACCTCCAAGAATGGCTGAGAGAAAAGCGTTGGACTATTCTAAAGTGGCCTTCCATGAGCCCAGATCTGAATCCCATTGAACATCTGTGGAAGGAGCTGAAACATACCATTTGGAGAAGACACCCATAAACCTGAGACAACTGGAGCAGTTTGCTCATGAGGAGTGGGCCAAAATACCTGTTGACAGCTGCAGAACGCTCATTGACAAATACAGAAATGGCTTCATTGCAGTGATTGCCTCAAAAGGTTGTGCAACAAAATATTAAGTTATGGGTACCATCATTTCTGTCCAGGCCTGTTTCATTAGTTTGTTTTTTTTTTAAATAATTATGTTAATCAGCAATTCAAAAGTGATGGCTGATTTTGATTATTTAATTTTCAATAATTTTTTATTTATTGTTACTCTTGTAAGTTTCAAGTGATTTCAGTGAGAATTGTGGGTTTTTCCTTCTTTAACTGAGGGGTACCAACAATTTTGTCCACGTGTGTATTAGATATTTTGGTGGGAGGAATAAATCTTTTGGTGGAAAACCTCAAAATCGTTCCAGACCTCGATTTTTGAACACGCACTTTGGCATTATCGGCGAACTATAGCCTACAGCGTGAATGTGCCTCTATGACATCATGTGACATGCTGATGTCCTCTATGACATTATGTGACATAGTGTTATCTATGACATCATGTGACATCCTTTCGCCATCTATAACATCTATATCATTTGTCATGATAATCTTATTTATAATGTCATGTAACATGATGATGTAATCTATGACATCATGTCACATCATTTTGTCATCTATGACATCATGTGATATCATTTTGACGTTTATGACATCATTTGACATCATTTTGTCCTCTATGGCGTCATGTGACATTATAATGTCATCTATAACATTCTGGAACATGATAATGTCATCTATGACTTCATGTGACATAATGATGTCACCTCTGATGTCATGTGACATAATGATGTCATCTATAACATCATGTGACATGTCATCTATGACGTCATGTGACGTAATCTTATCTATGATATCATGTGACATCATTTCATTATTTATGACATCATGTGACATGATAATCTTATCTATGACGTCATGTGACATCATTTTGTCATCTATGACATCATGTGACATCATTTTGTCATCTACGTCATCATATGACGTCATTTTGTCATTTATGACATTTGACATCATTTTATCATCTATGGCGTCATTTGACATGATGATGTCATGTCTGATGTCATGTGACATGATGTCACCTATGACATCATGTGACATGATAATGTCTTCTATGACATCATGTGACATGATAATGTCTTCTATGACATCATGTGACATCATTTTTTCATCTATGACATCATGTAATATAATGTTGTCTTTTATGACAACATGTGACATAATGATGTCATCTATGATGTCGTGACATGACGATGTCATCTATGACATCATGAGTTTTAATGATGTCCTCTGTGACATCATGTGACATGATGATGTCATCTATGACATTATGTGACATAATGATGTCATCTGTGACATCACATGACATGATGATGTCATCTGTGACATCACATGACATGATGATGTCATCTGTGACATCACATGACATGATGATGTCATCTATGACATCTTATGACATAATGATGTCATCTTTGACATCAGATGACATGATGATGTCATCTTTGACATCAGATGACATCAATGAAGTCATGTGACGTGATGATGTCATCTATTATATCTTTTGACTTGATGATGTCATCTATAACATCATGTGACATAATGATGTCATCTATGTCATCATGTGACATCATTTTTTCATCTATGACTTCATGTGACATGATGCTGTCATCTTTGATATCATATGACATGATGATGTCATCTATGACATCATGTGACATAATGATGTCATCTTTGATGTCATGAGACATGATGATGTCATCTATGACATCATATGACATAATGATGTCATCTATGACGTCATATGACATGATGATGTCATATATGACTTGATTTAACATGATGATTTCATCTATGACATGATATGACATAATGATGTCATCTATGACTTCATGGGACATGATGATGTCATCTTTGATGTCATGAGACATGATGATGTCATCTCTGACGTCATGTGAGATGATGATATCATCTATGACATGTTACGTAATAATAATGTCATCTATGACGTCATATGACATGATGATGTCATATATGAATTGATTTAACATGATTATGTCATCTATGACATCATATGACATAATGATGTCATCTTTGATGTCAGATGACATAATGATGTCATCTATGACATCATATGACATAATGATGTCATCTTTGAAATCAGATGACATGATCATGTCATCTATGATATCATGTGAAATGATGTCATCAATGACATCATATGACATGAAGATGTTATATATGACATCATTTGACATGATGATGTCATCTATGACCATGTGACATGATGATGTCATCTATAACTTCATGTGACATGACGTCATCTATGATATCAGATGACATGATGATGTCATCTATTACATCATATGACATAATGATGTCATCTATGACGTCATGTGACATGATGATGTCATCTATGACATCATGTTACATACTGCTGTAATTTATGACTTCATGTTACATGATGATGTCATCTATTACATCATATGACATAATGATGTCATCTATGACGTCATGTGACATGATGATGTCATCTATGACATCATGTTACATACTGCTGTAATTTATGACTTCATGTTACATGATGATGTCATCTATGACATGTTACATAATAATGTCATCTATGACGTCATGTGACATGATGATGTCATATATGACTTCATTTGACATGATGATGTCATCTATGACATCATATGACATAATGATGTCATCTTTGATGTCATGAGACATGATGATGTCATCTATGACATCATATGACATAATGATGTCATCTTTGACATCGGATGACATGATGTTGTCAGCTATGATGCTATAAGACATGATGATGTCATCTGTGATGGTATTAGACATGATGATGTCATCTGTGATACTATAAGACATGATAATGTCATCTATGACTTCATGTCACATGATAATGTCATCTCTGACATCAGATGACATCAATGACGTCATGTGACATGATGATGTCATCTATGATATCATGTGACATGATGATGTCATCTATGACATCAAATGACATGATGATATCATCTATGACATCATATGACATGATGATGTCATCTATGACATCATATGACATGAAGATGTCATCTATGATGCTATTTGACATGATGATGTCATCTTTGACATCAGATGACATGATGATGTCATCTTTGATATAATTTGACATGATAATGTCATCTTTGAAATCATATGACATGATGATGTCATCTATGAAATCATATGACACTATGATTTCATCTATGACGCTTATTACCATTGATGATGTCATCTATGACATAATTTGACATGATGATGTCATCTTTGACATCAGATGAACTGATGATGTCATATATAACATCGTATGACATAATAATGTCATCTTTAACATGATATGACCTCATACAACAATGATGTCATCTATGATGCTATTTGACATGATGATGTCATCTTTGACATCAGATGACATGATGCTGTCATCTATGACATAATTTGACATGGTGATGTCATCTTTGACATCATATGACAAGATGATGTCATCTATGACACAATTTGACATGATGATGTCATCTATGACACAATTTGACATGATGATGTCATCTTTGACATCGGATGACATGATGATGTCATATATGACATCATATGACATGATGAGGATGTCATCTATGACATCATATGACATGATAATGTCATCTATGAGGCTATCTGACATGATAATGTCATCTATGACATAATTTGACATGATGATATCATCTTTGACATTAGATGACATGATAATGTCATCTATGACATCATATGACATGATGATGTCATTATGACATCATACGATGTCATAATAATAATACATACTACATAATAATGTCATCTTTAACATGATATGACATCATACGAGAACGATGTCATCTATGATGCTATTTGACATGATGATGTCATCTATAATGCTATTTGACATGATGATGTCATCTTTGACATCAGATGACATGATGATGTCATCTATGACAGACTTTGACATGATGATGTCATCTTTGACATCAGATGACATGATATCATCTTTGACATCAGATGACATGATGATGTCATCTATGACATCAAATGACATGATGATGTCATCTATGACATCATACGACATAATGATGTCATCTTTGACATAATATGACATGGTGTCATATATGACATCATATGACATAATAATGTCATCTTTAACATGATATGACATCATACCACAACGATGTCATCTATGACATAATTTGACATGATGATGTCATCTTTGACATTATATGACATAATGAGGTTATCTATGACTTCAAATGACATGATGATGTCATCTATGACATCATTTGACATGATGGAATTATCTTTGACTCATATGACATGATCATGTCATCTATGAGGCTATTTGACATGATAATGTCATCTATGACATAATTTGACATGATGATGTCATCTTTGACATCATATGACATGATGATGTCATCTTTGACATCATATGACATAATAATGTCATGTTTGACATAATATGATATGGTGTCATCTATGACATCATATGACATAATAATGTCATCTTTAACATGATATGACTTGATGATGTCATCTATGATGCTATTTGACATGATAATGTCATCTATGACATAATTTGACATGATGATATCATCTTTGACATTAGATGACATGATAATGTCATCTATGACATCATATGACATGATGATGTCATTATGACATCATACGATGTCATAATAATAATACATACTACATAATAATGTCATCTTTAACATGATATGACATCATACGAGAACGATGTCATCTATGATGCTATTTGACATGATGATGTCATCTATAATGCTATTTGACATGATGATGTCATCTTTGACATCAGATGACATGATGATGTCATCTATGACAGACTTTGACATGATGATGTCATCTTTGACATCAGATGACATGATATCATCTTTGACATCAGATGACATGATGATGTCATCTATGACATCAAATGACATGATGATGTCATCTATGACATCATACGACATAATGATGTCATCTTTGACATAATATGACATGGTGTCATATATGACATCATATGACATAATAATGTCATCTTTAATATGATATGACATCATACCACAACGATGTCATCTATGACATAATTTGACATGATGATGTCATCTTTGACATTATATGACATAATGATGTTATCTATGACTTCAAATGACATGATGATGTCATCTATGACATCATTTGACATGATGGAATTATCTTTGACTCATATGACATGATCATGTCATCTATGAGGCTATTTGACATGATAATGTCATCTATGACATAATTTGACATGATGATGTCATCTTTGACATCATATGACATGATGATGTCATCTATGACATCATATGACATAATAATGTCATGTTTGACATAATATGATATGGTGTCATCTATGACATCATATGACATAATAATGTCATCTTTAACATGATATGACTTGATGATGTCATCTATGATGCTATTTGACATGATGATGTCATCTTTGACATTAGATGATCATCATGACATGATGATGTCATCTTTGACATAAATTGACATGATGATGTCATCTTTGACATCATATGACATAATGATGTTATCTATGACTTCAAATGACATGATGATGTCATCTATGACATTATTTGACATGATGATGTCATCTTTTACTCATATGACATGATCATGTCATCTATGAGGCTATTTGACATGATAATGTCATATATGACATCATATGACATGATGATGATTTCATCTATGACATCATATGACATGATGATGTCATCTATGTGGCTATTTGACATGATAATGTCATCTATGAGGCTTTTTGACATGATGATGTCATCTTTGACATAATTTGTCATGGTGTTATTTATGACATCTTATGACATAATGATTTCATCTTTAACATGATATGACATGAAGATGTCATCTATGATGCTAATTGACATGATGATGTCATTTTTGACATCAGATGAAATTATGATGTCTTCTATGATATATTTTGACATGATAATGTCATCTTTGACATCATATGACATGATGATGTCATCTATGACATCATATTAAATGATGATGTCATCTATGACGCTATTTACCAATTTATGATGTCATCTTTGACATCAGATGACATGATAATGTCATCTATGACATAATTTTACATGATGATGTCATCTTTGACATCATATGACATGATGATATCATCTATGACATCATATGACATGATGATAATGTCATCAATGCCATAATTTGAAATGATGATGTCATCTTTGACATTAGATGACATGATGATGTCATCTATGGCATCATATGACATGATGATGTCATCTATTACATCATACGACATAATGATGTCATCTTTGACATCAGATGACATGATGATGTCATATATAACATGATATGACATCATACGACAACGATGTCATCTATGATGCTATTTGACATGATGATGTCATGTATGATGCTATTTGACATGATGATGTCATCTTTGACATCAGATGACATGATGATGTCATCTATGACATCATATGACATAATAATGTCATCTTTAACATGATATGACATGATGATGTCATCTATGACACAATTTGACATGATGATGTCATCTTTGACATCAGATGACATGATGATGTCATCTATGACATCATATGACATAATAATGTCATCTTTAACATGATATGACTTGATGATGTCATCTATGATGCTATTTGACATGATGATGTCATCTTTGACATCAGATGACATGATGATGTCATCTTTGACATCAGAAGACATGATGATGTCATCTATGACATAATTTGAAAATGATGATGTCATCTTTGACATGAGATGACATGATGATGTCATCTATGACATCATATGACATTATGATGTCATCTATGACGCTATTTACCATTGATGATGTCATCTATGACATAATTTGACATGATGATGTCATCTTTGACATCAGATGACATGATGATGTCATCTTTGACATCAGATGACATGATGATGTCATATATAACATGATATGACATCATACGACAACGATGTCATCTATGATGCTATTTGACATGATGATGTCATGTATGATGCTATTTGACATGATGATGTCATCTTTGACATCAGATGACAAGATGCTGTCATCTATGACATAATTTGACATGATGATGTCATTTTTGACATCATATGACATGATGATGTCATCTATGACACAATTTGACATGATGATGTCATCTTTGACATCAGATGACATGATGATGTCAGCTAGACATAATTTGACATGATGATGTCATCTTTGACATCATATGACATGATGAAGTCATCTATGACATCATATGACATTATGATGTCATCTGTGACGCTATTTACCATTGATGATGTAATCTATGACATAATTTGACATGATGATGTCATCTTTGACATCAGATGAAATGATGATGTCATATATGACATCATATGACATAATAATGTCATCTTTAACATGATATGACATCATACGACAATGATGTCATCTATGATGCTATTTGACATGATGATGTCATCTATGATGCTATTTGACATGATGATGTCATCTTTGACATCAGATGACATGATGATGTCATCTAGACATAATTTGACATGATGATGTTATCTTTGACATCATATGACATGATGATGTCATCTATGACATCATATGACATTATGATGTCATCTATGACACTATTTACCATTGATGATGTCATCTATGACATAATTTGACATGATGATGTCATCTTTGACATCAGATGACATGATGCTGTCAGCTATGACATAATTTGACATGATGGTGTCATCTTTGACATCATATCACATGATAATATCATTTATGACACAATTTGACATAATGATGTCATCTTTGACATCAGATGACATGATGCTGTCAGCTATGACATAATTTGAAATGACGATGTCATCTTTGACATTAGATGACATGATGATGTCATCTATGACATCATATGACATGATGATGTCATCTATTACATCATACGACATAATGATGTAGTCTTTGACATAATATGACATGGTGTCATATATGACAACATATGACATAATAATGTCATCTTTAACATGATATGACATGATGATGTCATCTATGACGCTATTTACCATTGATGATGTTATCTATGACATAATTTGACATGATGATGTCATCTTTGACATCAGATGACATGATGATGTCATCTAGACATAATTTGACATGATGATGTCATCTTTGACATTAGATGACATGATGATGTCATATATGACATCATATGACATAATAATGTCATCTTTAACATGATATGACATCATACGACAATGATGTCATCTATGATGCTATTTGACATGATGATGTCATCTATGATGCTATTGACATGATGATGTCATCTAGACATAACTTGACATGATGATGTTATCTTTGACATCATATGACATGATGATGTCATCTATGACATCATATGACATTATGATGTCATCTATGACGCTATTTACCATTGATGATGTCATCTATGACATAATTTGACATGATGATGTCATCTTTGACATCAGATGACATGATGATGTCATATATGACATCATATGACATAATAAAGTCATCTTTAACATGATATGACATCATACGACAATGATGTCATCTATGATGCTATTTGACATGATGTCATCTATGATATAATTTGACATGATGATGTCATCTTTGACATTATATGACATTATCATGTCATCTATGATGCTATTTGACATGATGCTGTCATCTATGACATAATTTGAAATGATGATGTCATCTTTGACATTATATGACATTATCATGTCATCTATGATGCTATTTGACATGATGCTGTCATCTATGACATAATTTGACATGATGATGTCATCTTTGACATCATATGACATGATGATGTCATCTATGACACAATTTGACATGATGATGTCATCTTTGACATCAGATGTCATGATGATATCATCTTTGACATCATATGACATGATGATTATGTCATCTATGACATCATATGACATGAAGATGTCATCTATGATGCTATTTGACATGATGATGTCATCTTTGACATCAGATGAAATGATGATGTCATCTATGATATAATTTGACATAATGTCATCTTTGACATCATATGACATGATGATGTCATCTATGACATCATATGACATGATGATGTCATCTAGACATAATTTGACATGATGATGTCATCTTTGACATCATATGACCTGATGATGTCATCTATGACATCGTATGACATAATAATGTCATCTTTAACATGATATGACATCATACGACAATGATGTCATCTATGATGCTATTTGACATGATGATGTCATCTATGATGCTATTGACATGATGATGTCATCCTTGACATCAGATGACATGATGATGTCATCTAGACATAATTCTACATGATGATGTTATCTTTGACATCATATGACATGATGATGTCATCTATGACATCACGTTACATGATGATATCATATATGACGCTATATGACATGATAATGTAATCTATGACATCATCTGACATGATAATGTCATTTATGACATAATTTGACATGATGATGTAATCTATGATGTCATGAGACATGACGATGACCTCTATGATGCAATGTGACATGATGTCATTTATGACGCCATGTGACGTGATTATGTCATCTGTGACATCACGTTACATGATGATATCATCTATGACGCTATATGACATGATAATGTAATCTATGACATCATCTGACATGATAATGTCATCTATGACATAATTTGACATGATGATGTAATCTATGATGTCATGAGACATGACGATGACCTCTATGATGCAATGTGAAATGATGCTATCATCTATGACATCATGTGACATGATGATGTCATCTATAACGTCATGTGACATGATAATGTTTTGTATGACATCACGTTACATGAAGAAATTATCTATGACGCTATATGACATGATGATGAAATCTTTGACATCATATTATATCATGTTGTCATCTAAGACGTCATATGACATGATGATGTCAAATATGACATCATGTGACATGATGATGTCATCTTTGACTTCACGTGACATGATGATGTCATGGATGACATCATATGACATGATGATGTCATCTATGACGCTATTTACCATTGATGATGTCATCTATGAAGCTATTTGACATGATGATGTCATCTTTGACATCAGATGACATGATGATATCATCTATGACATCAGATGACATGATGATGTCATATATGACATCATATGACATGATGATGTCATCTATGACATCATACGACATAATTTATGTCATCTTTGACATAATATGACATGGTGTCATCTATGACATCATATGACATAATGATGTCATCTTTAACATGATATGACATGATGTCATCTATGACATCATATGACATAATGATGTCATCTATGGCTTCAAATGACATGATGATGTCATCTATGACATCATTTGACATGATGATGTCATCGTTGACATCAGATGACATAATGATATCATCTATGACGTCATGTAACATGATGATGTCATCTATGACTTCATGTGACATGATAATGTCATCTATGACTTCAGGTGATATGTTGATGTCATCTATCTCATCATGTGACATCATTTTCTCATCTATGACATCTTGTGACATGATGATATCATCTACAACATCATTTGACATGATGATATCATCTATGACATCATGTCACATAATGAAGTCTTCTATGTCATCATAAGACATCATTTTTTCATCTATGAATTCATGTGACATGATGATGTCATCTATGTCATCATGTGACATCCATTTTTCATATATGACTTCATGTGACATGATGTCATTTATGACGCCATGTGACGTGATGATGTCATCTGTGACATCACGTTACATGATGATATCATCTATGACGCTATATGACATGATAATGTAATCTATGACATCATCTGACATGATAAAGTCATCTATGACATAATTTGACATGATGATGTAATCTATGATGTCATGAGACATGACGATGACCTCTATGATGCAATGTGAAATGATGCTATCATCTATGACATCATGTGACATGATGATGTCATCTATAACGTCATGTGACATGATAATGTTATGTATGACATCACGTTACATGAAGAAATTATCTATGACGCTATATGACATGATGATGAAATCTTTGACATCATATTATATCATGTTGTCATCTAAGACGTCATATGACATGATGATGTCAAATATGACATCATGTGACATGATGATGTCATCTTTGACTTCACGTGACATGATGATGTCATGGATGACATCATATGACATGATGATGTCATCTATGACGCTATTTACCATTGATGATGTCATCTATGAAGCTATTTGACATGATGATGTCATCTTTGACATCAGATGACATGATTATATCATCTATGACATCAGATGACATGATGATGTCATCTATGACATCATATGACATGATGATGTCATCTATGACATCATACGACATAATTTATATCATCTTTGACATAATATAACATGGTGTCATCTATGACATCATATGACATAATGATGTCATCTATGACTTCAAATGACATGATGATGTCATCTATGACATAATTTGACATGATGATGTCATCTTTTACATCCTATGACATGATCATGTCATCTATGAGGCTATTTGACATGATAATGTCATCTATGACATAATTTGACATGATGATGTCATCTTTGACATCAGATGACATAATGATATCATCTATGACGTCATGTAACATGATGATGTCATCTATGACTCCATGTGACATGATAATATCATCTATGACTTCAGGTGATATGTTGATGTCATCTATCTCATCATTTGACATCATTTTCTCATCTATGACATCTTGTGACATGATGATGTCATCTACGACATCATTTGACATGATGATATCATCTATGACATCATATGACATAATAAAGTCTTCTATGTCATCATGTGACATCATTTTTTCTTCTATGAATTCATGTGACATTATGTTGTCATCTATGACATCATGTTACATAATGATGTCATCTATGATGTCATGTGACATGTTGTCATATATGACTTCAAGTGACATGATGATGTCATCTATGACATCAAATGACAAGATGATGTCAACTATGACGTCATGTGACATGATGATGTATTCTGTGACGTCATATGACAGGATGATGTCATCTATAACAACATGTGACATGATGATGTCATCTATGACATCATTTGACATGATGATGTCATCTATGACATCATATGACATGATGATGTCATCTATGACTGCAAAACATGATGATGTCATCTATGACATCATTTGACATATTCACGTCATCTATGACTTCATGTTACATGTTGATGTCATCCATGACATCATGTGACATAATTATGTCATCTATGACGTCATGTAACATGATGATGTCATCTATGACATTATGTGACATGATGATGTCACATGATGATGATATATGATAATATGATATATGATGATATATGATATCACAAATCATATATGACGTCATAAATGATTTCTACGTCATATGAGGTCTCCGAAGGCAGCACCCCTGACACATTTGTCCTGATGCAGATCTCCTAAAGTGCGTCTCTTGAGGTAGGTCCCCTGACATAAGTGTTATAAGGTGGCCATCCTGACGCAGGTGTCATAAAGTGGGCCTCCTGACGCAGGTCTCTTGATGCAGGTTTCCTAATGTGGATTCCAGTGAGGCAGGTCTCTTTTCACAGGTCTCCTAAGGATGCTCCCCTAACACAGCTCTCCTGATGGCTAACTCCTAAAGTGCATCTCCTAAGGTAGGTCCCCTTAGCAGGTGTAATAAGGTGGGCCTCCCGACGCAGCTTCCCTGACGCAGGCCTCCTGAGGTCGATCTCCTGAAGTAGCTCTTCTGAGGTAGGTCCCCTGACGCTGGTGTTATAAGGCGGTCCTCCTGATGCAGGTGTCATAAAGTGGGCCTCCTGACGCAGTTGTCATATAGTGGGCCTCCTGACGCAGGTCCACTGACGCAGGCCCCCTGATGCAGTTTTCCTAAGGTGGATTTTACTAACGCAGGTGTCATAAAGTCGGCCTCCTGACGCAGGTCCCCTGACGCATGCCTCCTGATGCAGGTTTCCTAAGGTGGATTCCACTGATGCAGGTTTCATAAAGTGGGCCTCCTGATGCAGCTCCCTTGACACAGTTCTCCTGACAGGGGATTTCCTAAAGTGCGTTTCCTAAGGTAGGTCCCCTGACGAAGGTGATATAAGGTAGGCCTCCTGACGCAGGTCCCTTGACGCAGGTGTTATTAGGTGGGTCTCCTGATGCAGGGGTCATAAAGTGGGCCTTCAGACGCAGGTGTCACAAAGTAGAGCTACTGACGCGGGTCCCCTGACGCAGGTCTCCTGATGCAGCTTTCATAATGTGGATTCCATTGATGCATATCTACAGGACTCCTAAAGCAGCTCCCCTGACTAAGGTATTCTGATGCAGATCTCCTGAAGTGCGTCTCCTAAAGTAGATCCCCTGACGTAGGTGTCATAAAGTGTGCTTCTGACGCAGCTTCCAAGATAGACATGTCTCCTGATGCAGATCTCCTGAGGTAGGTTCCCTGATGCAGGTGTCATAAAGTGGGCCTCCTGACGCAGGTGTCATAAAGTGAGCCTCCTGACCCAGGTCCCCTGAAGCAGGTCTCCGGATGCATGTTTCCAAAAGCTGATTC
This sequence comes from Oryzias celebensis, assembly GCA_014656515.1. Lineage (NCBI taxonomy): Eukaryota > Metazoa > Chordata > Actinopteri > Beloniformes > Adrianichthyidae > Oryzias > Oryzias celebensis. The sequence goes on from BNCR01000043.1 coordinate 17,529, forward strand.
GACTGCCTCAGTTGTCCTTTCACAGGTCTCCTAAGGCAGTTCCCCTGACACAGCTGTCCTGACGGAGATCTCCTAAATTGTATCCCCTGAGTTTGGACCCCTGACACAGGTGTTATAAGGTGGGCCTCCTGACGCAGGTGTCATCAAGTGGGCCTCCTTATGCAGGTGTCCTGATGCAGGTATCCCAAAGTTGATTACACTGACGCAGGTCTCTTTTCACAGGTCTCCTAAGGCAGCCCCCCTGACAGATCTCCCCTTATATAGAACTCCTAAAGTGCGTCTTCTTAAGTAGATCCCCTGATGCAGGTGTCATAAAGTGGGCCTCCTGATGCAGGTCCCCTGACGCAGGTCTCTTGATGCAGGTTTCCTAAAGTGGATTCCACTGACGCATGTGTCCTTTCACAGGTCTCCTAAGGCAGCTCCCGCAACTCAGGTCTCCTGACGCAGATCTCTTTAAAGTGATGCAGGTGATTAAAGTGATGCAGGTGACACAAACTGGGACTCCTGACGCAGGTCCCCTGAAGCAGGTGCCCTGACGCAGGTGTCATTAAGTGGGCCTCCTAACGCAGGTACCCTGACGCAGGTCTCCTCTTTCAGGTTATATAAAGTGAATTCCACTGACGCATGTCTTCTTTCACAGGTCTCCTAAATCAGCTCCCCTGACTCATGTTTTCTGACGCAGATTTCCGAAAGTGCGTCTCCTGAAGTAGGTCCCCTGACGCAGGTCTCATAAAGTGGACCTCCTGACGCAGGTCCCCTGATACAGGTCTACTGATGAATGTTTCCTAATGTGGATTCCACTGATGCAGATCTCATTTTACAGGAATCCTAAAGCAGCTCCCCTGACACAAATCTCCTGATGTAAATCTCCTAAAGTGCATCTCCAGAAGTAGGTCTCGTGACGCAGGTCTCATAAAGTGGGTCTCCTGACGCAGGTCCCCTTGACGTAGGTTCTCTTTTCACTGGTATCCTAAGGCAGCTCCCCTGACTCAGGTCTTCTGACGCAGATATCCTAAAGTGGGTCTCCGGAGGTAGGTCCCCTGACGTAGGTGTAATAAAGTTGACCTCCTGACGCAGGTCCACTTAAGCAGGTCTCCTGAGGCAGGTTTCCCAAAGTGGATTCCACTTGTTCAGTTCTCCTTTCACAGTTCTCCTAAGGCAGCTCCCCTGACACACATCTCGTGACGGAGATCTCCTAACGTGTGTCTCCTAAGGTAGGTCCCCTGACGCAGGTGTTATAAGGCTGGACTCCTGACGCAGTTGTCATAAAGTGGACTTTCTGACACAGGTCCTCTGAAGCAGGTCTCCTGATGCAGGTTTCCCAAAATGAATTCCACTGGCTTACAGTGGCTCACAGGTCTCCTAAGGCAGTTCCCCTGACGAAGTTCACCTGTAGAAGATCTCATAAGTGCAGCTCCTGAGGTAGGCCCCCTTACACAGGTGTCATTAAGTTAGACTCCTTATGCAGGTCCCCTGATGCAGGTATCCTAAAGTGGATTCCACTGACCCAGGTCTCCTTTCACAGGTCTCCTAAGGCAGCTCCCCTGACAGAGCTCTCCTGATATAGATCTCTTTAAGTGCGTCTTCTGAAGTAGATCCCCTGATGCAGGTGTCATAAAGTGGGCCTCCTGACGCTGGTGCCATGACGCAGGTCAATTGATGCAGGTTTCCTAAAGTGGATTCCACTGAAGCATGTGTCCTTTCACAGGTCTCCTAAGGCAGCTCTACTGACTCAGGTCTTCTGACGCAGATCTCCTAAACTGCGTCTCCTGACAAAGGTCCCCTAACGCAGGTCCCCTGAAACAGTTCTCCTGATGCAGGTTTCCCAAAGCTGATTCCACTGCCTCAGTTTTCCTTTCACAGGTCTCCTAAGGCAGTTCCCCTGACACAGGTCTCGTGACTGAGATCTCCTAAACTGCGTCTCCTAAGGTAGGTCCCCTGACGCAGGTGTCATAAAGTGGGCCTCCTGACGCAGGTCCCCTGACACAGGTCTCTTGATGCAGGTTTCCTAAAGTAGATTCCATTGACGCAGGTCTTATTTCACAGGTCTCCTCAGGCAGATCCACTGACATGTCTCCTGTCGCCGGTCTCCTAAAGTGAATATCCTGGGGTAGGTCCCCTGACGCAGGTGATATAAGGTGGGCCTCCAGACATAGGTCCCCTGACGCAGTTCTCCTGATGCAAGTGCCATTAAGTGGGCTTCCTGATGCAGGTCTCCTGAAGTAGGTCCCCTGACGCAAGTGCCATAAAGTGGTTCTCCTGACGCAGGTCTCCTTTCACAGGTCTCCTCAGACAGCTCCCCTGACACAGATCTCCTGATATAGATCTACTAAAGTGCGTCTCCTGAAGTAGGTCCCCTGACGCAGGTGTCATAAAGTGGGCCTCCTGACGCAGGTCCCCAGACGCAGGTCTCCTGATGCAGGTTTCCTAAAGTGGATTCCACAGACGCAGGTCTCCTTTCACAGGTCTCCTACGGCAGTTCCCCTGACACATGTCTCCTGACGCACATCACCTAAAGTGAATCACCTGAAGTAGGTCCCCTGACGCAGGTGATATAAGTTGGGCCTCCTGACGCTGGTCCCCTGACGCATACCTCCTAATGAAGGTTTCCTAAAGTGGATTCGTCTAACGCAGGTGTCATACAGTGGGCCTCTTGATGTAGCTGCCCTGACACAGGTCTCAAGATGCAGATCTCCTAAACTGCGTCTCCTGAGGTCGGTCCTCTGATGCAGGTTTTTTAAGGTGGGCCTCCTGACGCAGCTCTCCTGATGCAAATTTCCTAAAGTGGATTCCACTGAGGCAGGTCTCCTGTCTCCTGAGGTAGGTCCCCTGACACAGTTGTCATTAAGTGGGCCTCCTGACTCAGGTCTCCTGAAGCAGGTCTCCTGATGTAGGTTTCCTAAAGTGGATTCCACTGACGCATGTCTCCTTTCACAAGTCTCCTAACGCAGCTCCCCTGACAAATCTCTCCTGAAGGAGATCTCTTAAAGTGCGTCTCCTAAGTTAGGTCCCCTGACGCAGGTGTCATTAAGTGGGCCTCCTGACTCAGGTCTCCTGAAGCAGGTCTCCTAATGCAGGTTTCCTAAAGTGGATTCCACTGATGCAGGTCACCTTTTACAGGTCTCCTAACGCAGCTCCGCTGATACAGGTCTCCTGATATAGATCTACTAAAGTGCGTCTCCTGAAGCAGGGCTCCTGATGCAGCTTTCCTAAAGTGGATTCCACTGACGCAGGTCTCCTTTTACAGGTCTCCTAACGCAGCTCCCCTGACAAATCTCTCCTGAAGGAGATCTCTTAAAGTGCATCTCCTAAGTTAAGTCCCCTGACGCAGGTGTCATGAAGCAGTCCCCCTGACACATGTCTCCTGATGCAGATCTCCTAAAGTGCATCCCTGAGGTAGGTCACCTGACACAGGTGCCATAAAGTGGGCCACCGAACGCAGGTCTCCTAAAGCAGGTCTCCTGATGCCGGTTTCCTTATGTTGATTCCACACGCAGTTCTCCTTTCTCAAGTCTCCTAAGGCAGCTCCCCTGACAGATGTCTCCTAAAGCATATCTCCTAAAGTGAATCTCCTGAGGTAGGTCCCCTGACGCAGGTAATATAAGTTGGGCCTCCTGACGCAGGTCCCCTGACGCAGGTCTCCTAATGCAGGTTTCCTAAGGTGGATTCCACTTAGACAGGTCTTCTTTCACAAGTCTCCTAACGCAGCTCCCCTGACAAATCTCTCCTGAAGGAGATCTCTTAAAGTGCGTCTCCTAAGTTAGGTCCCCTGACGCAGGTGTCATTAAGTGGGCCTCCTGACTCAGGTCTCCTGAAGCAGGTCTCCTAATGCAGGTTTCCTAAAGTGGATTCCACTGATGCAGGTCACCTTTTACAGGTCTCCTAACGCAGCTCCGCTGATACAGGTCTCCTGATATAGATCTACTAAAGTGCGTCTCCTGAAGCAGGGCTCCTGATGCAGCTTTCCTAAAGTGGATTCCACTGACGCAGGTCTCCTTTTACAGGTCTCCTAACGCAGCTCCCCTGACAAATCTCTCCTGAAGGAGATCTCTTAAAGTGCATCTCCTAAGTTAAGTCCCCTGACGCAGGTGTCATGAAGTGGTTCTTCTGACGCAGGTCCCCTGATGCAGGTCTCCTAATGCAGGTTTCCTAAAGTGGATTCCACTGACGCAGGTCTCCTTTCACAGGTCTCCTAAAGCAACTCCCCTGACACAGCTCTCCTGACCGAGATCTCCTAAGGTGCGTCTCCTAAGGTAGGTCCCCTGACACAGGTCTCATAAAGTGGGCCTCCTGACACACGTCCCCTGACGCAGGTCTCCTATTGCAGGTTTCCTAAAGTGGATTCCACTGAAGCATGTGTCCTTTCACAGCTCTCCTAAGGCAGCTCTACTGACTCAGGTCTTCTGACGGAGATCTCCTAAAGTGCGTCTCCTGACGTAGGTCTCCTGAAGCAGGTCTCCTGATGTAGGTTTCCTAAAGTGGATTCCACTGACGCATGTCTCCTTTCACAAGTCTCCTAACGCAGCTCCCCTGACAAATCTCTCCTGAAGGAGATCTCTTAAAGTGCGTCTCCTAAGTTAGGTCCCCTGATGCAGGTGTCATAAAGTGGGCCTCCTGACGCAGGTCCCCTGATGCAGGTCTCCTAATGCAGGTTTCCTAAAGTGGATTCCACTGATGCAGGTCTCCTTTTACAGGTCACCTAACGCAGCTCCCCTGATACAGGTCTCCTGATATAGATCTACTAAAGTGCATCTCCTGAAGCAGGGCTCCTGATGCAGCTTTCCTAAAGTGGATTCCACTGACGCAGGTCTCCTTTTACAGGTCTCCTAACGCAGCTCCCCTGACAAATCTCTCCTGAAGGAGATCTCTTAAAGTGCATCTCCTAAGTTAAGTCCCCTGACGCAGGTGTCATAAAGTGGACCTCCTGACGCAGGTCCCCAGAAGCAGTTCTCCTGATGCAGGTTTCCCAAAGCTGATTCCACTGCCTCAGTTTTCCTTTCACAGGTCTCCTAAGGCAGTTCCCCTGACACAGCTCTCGTGACTGAGATCTCCTAAACTGCGTCTCCTAAGGTAGGTCCCCTGACGCAGGTGTCATAAAGTGGGCCTCCTGACACAGGTCCCCTGACGCAGATCTCCTTATGCAGGTTTCCTAAAGTGGATTCGACTGAGTCAGGTCTCCTTTCACAGGTCTCATAAAGCAGTCCCCCTGACACATGTCTCCTGATGCAGATCTCCTAAAGTGCATCCCTGAGGTAGGTCACCTGACACAGGTGCCATAAAGTGGGCCTCCGAACGCAGGTCTCCTAAAGCAGGTCTCCTGATGCCGGTTTCCTTATGTTGATTCCACACGCAGTTCTCCTTTCTCAAGTCTCCTAAGGCAGCTCCCCTGACAGATGTCTCCTAAAGCATATCTCCTAAAGTGAATCTCCTGAGGTAGGTCCCCTGACGCAGGTAATATAAGTTGGGCCTCCTGACGCAGGTCCCCTGACGCAGGTCTCCTAATGCAGGTTTCCTAAGGTGGATTCCACTTAGACAGGTCTTCTTTCACAGGTCTCCTATGGCAACTCCCCTGACACAGCTCTCCTGACCGAGATCTCCTAAGGTGCGTCTCCTAAGGTAGGTCCCCTGACACAGGTCTCATAAAGTGGGCCTCCTGACACACGTCCCCTGACGCAGGTCTCCTATTGCAGGTTTCCTAAAGTGGATTAGACTTTGGCAGGTCTCCTTTCACAGGTCTACTTAGGCAGCTCCCCTGACACAGCTCTCATGACGGAGATCCATTAAAGTGCGTCTCCTGAGGTAGGTCCCTGGACGGAAATGATTTAAGGTGAGCCTCCTGACGCAGGTCCCCTGACGCAGGCCTCCTGATGCAGCTTTCCTAAAGTGGATTCCACTAACGTAGGTGTCATAAAATGGGCCTCTTGACGCAGGTCTTCTGAAGTAGGTCCCCTGACGCAGGTGTCATTAAGTGGGCCTCCTGACTCAGGTCTCCTGAAGCAGGTCTCCTGATGTAGGTTTCCTAAAGTGGATTCCACTGAAGCAGGTCTCCTTTCACAAGTCTTCTAAGGCAGCTCCCCTGACAACGCTCATCTGACGGAGATCTCTTAAAGTGCCTCTCCTAAGGTAGGTCCCCTGATGCAGGTGTTATAAGGTGGGCCTCCTGACGCAGGTCCCCTGAAGCAGGTCTCCTGATGCAGGTTTCCTAAAGTGGATTCCACTGACGCAGGTCTCCTTTCACAAGTCTCCAAAGGCAGCTCCCCTGACACAGGTCTCCTGATATAGATCTACTAAAGTGCGTCTCCTGAAGTAGGTCCCCTGATGCAGGTGTCATTAAGTGGGCCTCCTTACTAAGGTCTCCTTTCACAGGTCTCCTAAGGCAGCTCCCCTGACAGAGCTTTCCTGATATAGATCTCCTTAAGTGCGTCTTCTGAAGTAGATCCCCTGATGCAGGTGTCATAAAGTGGGCCTCCTGACGCTGGTGCCATGACGCAGGTCAATTGATGCAGGTTTCCTAAAGTGGATTCCACTGAAGCATGTTTCCTTTCACAGGTCTCCTAAGGCAGCTCTACTGTCTCAGGTCTTCTGACGCAGATCTCCTAAACTGCGTCTCCTGACGTAGGTCCCCTAACACAGGTCCCCTGAAGCAGTTCTCCTGATGCAGGTTTCCCAAAGCTGATTCCACTGCCTCAGTTTTCCTTTCACAGGTCTCCTAAGGCAGTTCCCCTGACACAGGTCTCGTGACTGAGATCTCCTAAACTGCGTCTCCTAAGGTAGGTCCCCTGACGCAAGTGTCATAAAGTGGGCCTCATGACGCAGGTCCCCTGACACAGGTCTCTTGATGCAGGTTTCCTAAAGTAGATTCCATTGACGCAGGTCTTATTTCAAAAGTCTCCTCAGGCAGATCCCCTGACATGTCTCCTGGCGCCGGTCTCCTAAAGTGAATATCCTGGGGTAGGTCCCCTGACGCAGGTGATATAAGGTGGGCCTCCAGACACAGGTCCCCTGACGCAGGTCTCCTGATAGAGGTGTCATTAAGTGGGCTTCCTGATGCAGGTCTCCTGAAGTAGGTCCCCTGACGCAGGTGCCATAAAGTGGTTCTCCTGACGCAGGTCTCCTTACACAGGTCTCCTAAAGCAGCTCCTGTGACACAGGTTTCCTTTTGTAGATCTCCTAAAGTGCGTCTCCTGAAGTAGGTCCCCTGATGCAGGTGTCATTAAGTGGGCCTCCTGACGCAGGTCTCCTGATATAGATCTACTAAAGTGCGTGTCCTGAAGTAGGTCCCCTGACGCAGGTGTCATAAAGTGGTCCTCCTGACGCAGGTCCCCTGAAGCAGGTCTCCTGATGCAGGTTTCCTAAAGTGGATTCCACTGACGCAGGTCTCCTTTCACAAGTCTCCAAAGGCAGCTCCCCTGACACAGGTCTCCTGATATAGATCTACTAAAGTGCGTCTCCTGAAGTAGGTCCCCTGACGCAGGTGTCATTAAGTGGGCCTCCTTACTAAGGTCTCCTTTTACAGGTCTCCTAATGCAGCTCCCCTGACAAATCTCTCCTGAAGGAGATCTCTTAAAATGCATCTCCTAAGTTAAGTCCCCTGACGCAGGTGTCATGAAGTGGGCCTTCTGACGCAGGTCCCCTGATGCAGGTCTCCGAATGCAGGTTTCCTAAAGTGGATTCCACTGACGCAGGTCTCCTTTCACAGGTCTCCTAAAGCAGCTCCCCTGACACAGGTTTCCTGATAAGGATCCCCTAAAGTGCGTCTTCTGAGGTAGGTCCCTGGACAGAAATGATTTAAGGTGAGCCTCCTGATGCAGGTCCCCTGACGCAGGCCTCCTGATGCAGCTTTCCTAAAGTGGATTCCACTAACGTAGGTGTCATAAAATGGGCCTCCTGACGCAGGTCTTCTGAAGTATGTCCTCTGACGCAGGTGCCATAAAGTGGTTTTCCTGACGCAGGTCTCCTTTCACAGGTCTCCTAAAGCAGCTACCCTGACACAGGTTTCCTGATATAGATCTCCTAATGTGCGTCTCCTGAAGTAGGTCCCCTGACGCAGGTGTCATTAAGTGGGCCTCCTGACTCAGGTCTCCTGAAGCAGGTCTCCTGATGTAGGTTTCCTAAAGTGGATTCCACTGAAGCAGGTCTCCTTTCACAAGTCTTCTAAGGCAGCTCCCCTGACAACGCTCATCTGACGGAGATCTCTTAAAGTGCCTCTCCTAAGGTAGGTCCCCTGATGCAGGTGTTATAAGGTGGGCCTCCTGACGCAGGTGTCATATAGTGGGCCTCCTGACCTAGGTCCCCTGATGCAGGTCTACTGATGCATGTTTCCTAATGTGGATTCCACTGATGCAGATCTCCTTTCACAGCATTCCTAAAGCAGCTCCCCTGACACAGGTCTCCTGACCTACTAAAGTGCGTCTCCTGAAGAAGGTCCCCTGACACAGGTGTTATAAAGTGGGCCTCCTGATGCAGGTTTCATAAAGTGGGCTTCCTGATGCAGGTGACACAAACTGGGACTCCTGAAGCAGGTCCCCTGAAGCAGGTGCCCTGACGCAGGTGTCATTAAGTGGGCCTCCTAACGCAGGTACCCTCACGCAGGTCTCCTCTTTCAGGTTATATAAAGTGAATTCCACTGACGCAGGTCTTCTTTCACAGGTCTCCTAAGTCAGCTCCCCTGACACAAATCTCCTGATGTAAATCTCCTAAAGTGCATCTCCAGAAGTAGGTCCCCTGACGCAGGTGTTATAAAGTGGGCCTCCTGATGCAGGTCTTATAAAGTGGGTCTCCTGACGCAGGTCCCCTTGACGTAGGTTCTCTTTTCACTGGTATCCTAAGGCAGCTCCCCTGACTCAGGTCTTCTGACGCAGATATCCTAAAGTGGGTCTCCTGAGGTAGGTCCCCTGACGCAGGTGTCATGAAGTCGACCTCCTGACGCAGGTCCACTTAAGCAGGTCTCCTGAGGCAGGTTTCCCAAAGTGGATTCCACTTGTTCAGTTCTCCTTTCACAGTTCTCCTAAGGCAGCTCCCCTGACACACATCTCGTGACGGAGATCTCCTAACGTGTGTCTCCTAAGGTAGGTCCCCTGACGCAGGTGTTATAAGGTTGGCCTCCTGACGCAGTTGCCATAAAGTGGACTTTCTGACACAGGTCCCCTGAAGCAGGTCTCCTGATGCAGGTTTCCCAAAATGAATTCCACCGGCTTAATTCTCCTTTCACAGGTCTCCTAAGGCAGTTCCCCTGACACAGTTCACCTGTAGGAGATCTCATAAGTGCAGCTCCTGAGGTAGGCCCCCTTACACAGGTGTCATTAAGTTAGACTCCTTATGCAGGTCCCCTGATGCAGGTATCCTAAAGTTGATTACACTGACACAGGTCTCCTTTCACAGGTCTCCTAAGGCAGCTCCCCTGACAGAGCTCTCCTGATATAGATCTCCTTAAGTGCGTCTTCTGAAGTAGATCCCCTGATGCAGGTGTCATAAAGTGGGCCTCCTGACGCTGGTGCCATGACGCAGGTCAATTGATGCAGGTTTCCTAAAGTGGATTCCACTGAAGCATGTTTCCTTTCACAGGTCTCCTAAGGCAGCTCTACTGTCTCAGGTCTTCTGACGCAGATCTCCTAAACTGCGTCTCCTGACGTAGGTCCCCTAACAAAGGTCCCCTGAAGCAGTTCTCCTGATGCAGGTTTCCCAAAGCTGATTCCACTGCCTCAGTTTTCCTTTCACAGGTCTCCTAAGGCAGTTCCCCTGACACAGGTCTCGTGACTGAGATCTCCTAAACTGCGTCTCCTAAGGTAGGTCCCCTGACGCAAGTGTCATAAAGTGGGCCTCCTGACGCAGGTCCCCTGACACAGGTCTCTTGATGCAGGTTTCCTAAAGTAGATTCCATTGACGCAGGTCTTATTTCAAAAGTCTCCTCAGGCAGATCCCCTGACATGTCTCCTGGCGCCGGTCTCCTAAAGTGAATATCCTGGGGTAGGTCCCCTGACGCAGGTGATATAAGGTGGGCCTCCAGACACAGGTCCCCTGACGCAGGTCTCCTGATAGAGGTGTCATTAAGTGGGCTTCCTGATGCAGGTCTCCTGAAGTAGGTCCCCTGACGCAGGTGCCATAAAGTGGTTCTCCTGACGCAGGTCTCCTTACACAGGTCTCCTAAAGCAGCTCCTGTGACACAGGTTTCCTTATGTAGATCTCCTAAAGTGCGTCTCCTGAAGTAGGTCCCCTGATGCAGGTGTCATTAAGTGGGCTTCCTGACGCAGGTCTCCTGATATAGATCTACTAAAGTGCGTGTCCTGAAGTAGGTCCCCTGACGCAGGTGTCATAAAGTGGGCCTCCTGACGCAGGTCCCCTGAAGCAGGTCTCCTGATGCAGGTTTCCTAAAGTGGATTCCACTGACGCATGTCTCCTTTCACAAGTCTTCTAACGCAGCTCCCCTGACAAATCTCTCCTGAAGGAGATCTCTTAAAGTGCCTCTCCTAAGTTAGGTCCCCTGTCGCAGGTGTCATAAAGTGGGCCTCCTGACGCAGGTCCCCTGATGCAGGTCTCCTAATGCAGGTTTCCTAAAGTTGATTCCACTGACGCAGGTCTCCTTTTACAGGTCTCCTAACGCAGCTCCCCTGACACAGGTTTCCTGATATAGATCTACTAAAGTGCGTCTCCTGAAGTAGGTCCCCTGACGCAGGTGTCATTAAGTGGGCCTCCTTACTAAGGTCTCCTTTTACAGGTCTCCTAATGCAGCTCCCCTGACAAATCTCTCCTGAAGGAGATCTCTTAAAATGCATCTCCTAAGTTAAGTCCCCTGACGCAGGTGTCATGAAGTGGGCCTTCTGACGCAGGTCCCCTGAAGCAGGTCTCCTGATGTAGGTTTCCTAAAGTGGATTCCACTGACGCATGTCTCCTTTCACAAGTCTTCTAACGCAGCTCCCCTGACAAATCTCTCCTGAAGGAGATCTCTTAAAGTGCCTCTCCTAAGTTAGGTCCCCTGTCGCAGGTGTCATAAAGTGGGCCTCCTGACGCAGGTCCCCTGATGCAGGTCTCCTAATGCAGGTTTCCTAAAGTTGATTCCACTGACGCAGGTCTCCTTTTACAGGTCTCCTAACGCAGCTCCCCTGACACAGGTTTCCTGATATAGATCTACTAAAGTGCGTCTCCTGAAGCAGGGCTCCTGATGCAGGTTTCCTAAAGTGGATTCCACTGACGCAGGTCTCCTTTTACAGGTCTCCTCACGCAGCTCCCCTGACAAATCTCTCCTGAAGGAGATCTCTTAAAGTGCGTCTCCTAAGTTAGGTCCCCTGACGCAGGTGTCATAAAGTGGGCCTCCTGACGCAGGTCCCCTGATGCAGTTCTCCTAATGCAGGTTTCCTAAAGTGGATTCCACTGACGCAGGTCTCCTTTTACAGGTCTCCTAAAGCAGCTCCCCTGACACAGGTTTCCTGATAAGGATCCCCTAAAGTGCGTCTCCTGAGGTAGGTCGCTGGACGGAAATGATTTAAGGTGAGCCTCCTGACGCAGGTCCCCTGACGCAGGCCTCCTGATGCAGCTTTCCTAAAGTGGATTCCACTAACGTAGGTGTCATAAAATGGGCCTCCTGACGCAGGTCTTCTGAAGTATGTCCTCTGACGCAGGTGCCATAAAGTGGTTCTCCTGACGCAGGTCTCCTTTCACAGGTCTCCTAAAGCAGCTACCCTGACACAGGTTTCCTGATATAGATCTCCTAATGTGCGTCTCCTGAAGTAGGTCCCCTGACGCAGGTGTCATTAAGTGGGCCTCCTGACTCAGGTCTCCTGAAGCAGGTCTCCTGATGTAGGTTTCCTAAAGTGGATTCCACTGAAGCAGGTCTCCTTTCACAAGTCTTCTAAGGCAGCTCCCCTGAAAACGCTCATCTGACGGAGATCTCTTAAAGTGCCTCTCCTAAGGTAGGTCCCCTGATGCAGGTGTTATAAGGTGGGCCTCCTGACGCAGGTGTCATATAGTGGGCCTCCTGACCTAGGTCCCCTGATGCAGGTCTACTGATGCATGTTTCCTAATGTGGATTCCACTGATGCAGATCTCCTTTCACAGCATTCCTAAAGCAGCTCCCCTGACACAGGTCTCCTGACCTACTAAAGTGCGTCTCCTGAAGTAGGTCCCCTGACACAGGTGTTATAAAGTGGGCCTCCTGATGCAGGTTTCATAAAGTGGGCTTCCTGATGCAGGTGACACAAACTGGGACTCCTGAAGCAGGTCCCCTGAAGCAGGTGCCCTGACGCAGGTGTCATTAAGTGGGCCTCCTAACGCAGGTACCCTGACGCAGGTCTCCTCTTTCAGGTTATATAAAGTGAATTCCACTGACGCAGGTCTTCTTTCACAGGTCTCCTAAGTCAGCTCCCCTGACACAAATCTCCTGATGTAAATCTCCTAAAGTGCATCTCCAGAAGTAGGTCCCCTGACGCAGGTGTTATAAAGTGGGCCTCCTGATGCAGGTCTTATAAAGTGGGTCTCCTGACGCAGGTCCCCTTGACGTAGGTTCTCTTTTCACTGGTATCCTAAGGCAGCTCCCCTGACTCAGGTCTTCTGACGCAGATATCCTAAAGTGGGTCTCCTGAGGTAGGTCCCCTGACGCAGGTGTCATGAAGTCGACCTCCTGACGCAGGTCCACTTAAGCAGGTCTCCTGAGGCAGGTTTCCCAAAGTGGATTCCACTTGTTCAGTTCTCCTTTCACAGTTCTCCTAAGGCAGCTCCCCTGACACACATCTCGTGACGGAGATCTCCTAACGTGTGTCTCCTAAGGTAGGTCCCCTGACGCAGGTGTTATAAGGTTGGCCTCCTGACGCAGTTGCCATAAAGTGGACTTTCTGACACAGGTCCCCTGAAGCAGGTCTCCTGATGCAGGTTTCCCAAAATGAATTCCACCGGCTTAATTCTCCTTTCACAGGTCTCCTAAGGCAGTTCCCCTGACACAGTTCACCTGTAGGAGATCTCATAAGTGCAGCTCCTGAGGTAGGCCCCCTTACACAGGTGTCATTAAGTTAGACTCCTTATGCAGGTCCCCTGATGCAGGTATCCTAAAGTTGATTACACTGACACAGGTCTCCTTTCACAGGTCTCCTAAGGCAGCTCCCCTGACAGAGCTCTCCTGATATAGATCTCCTTAAGTGCGTCTTCTGAAGTAGATCCCCTGATGCAGGTGTCATAAAGTGGGCCTCCTGACGCTGGTGCCATGACGCAGGTCAATTGATGCAGGTTTCCTAAAGTGGATTCCACTGAAGCATGTTTCCTTTCACAGGTCTCCTAAGGCAGCTCTACTGTCTCAGGTCTTCTGACGCAGATCTCCTAAACTGCGTCTCCTGACGTAGGTCCCCTAACACAGGTCCCCTGAAGCAGTTCTCCTGATGCAGGTTTCCCAAAGCTGATTCCACTGCCTCAGTTTTCCTTTCACAGGTCTCCTAAGGCAGTTCCCCTGACACAGGTCTCGTGACTGAGATCTCCTAAACTGCGTCTCCTAAGGTAGGTCCCCTGACGCAAGTGTCATAAAGTGGGCCTCCCGACGCAGGTCCCCTGACACAGGTCTCTTGATGCAGGTTTCCTAAAGTAGATTCCATTGACACAGGTCTTATTTCAAAAGTCTCCTCAGGCAGATCCCCTGACATGTCTCCTGGCGCCGGTCTCCTAAAGTGAATATCCTGGGGTAGGTCCCCTGACGCAGGTGATATAAGGTGGGCCTCCAGACACAGGTCCCCTGACGCAGGTCTCCTGATAGAGGTGTCATTAAGTGGGCTTCCTGATGCAGGTCTCCTGAAGTAGGTCCCCTGACGCAGGTGCCATAAAGTGGTTCTCCTGACGCAGGTCTCCTTACACAGGTCTCCTAAAGCAGCTCCTGTGACACAGGTTTCCTTATGTAGATCTCCTAAAGTGCGTCTCCTGAAGTAGGTCCCCTGATGCAGGTGTCATTAAGTGGGCCTCCTGACGCAGGTCTCCTGATATAGATCTACTAAAGTGCGTGTCCTGAAGTAGGTCCCCTGACGCAGGTGTCATAAAGTGGGCCTCCTGACGCAGGTCCCCTGAAGCAGGTCTCCTGATGCAGGTTTCCTAAAGTGGATTCCACTGACGCAGGTCTCCTTTCACAAGTCTCCAAAGGCAGCTCCCCTGACACAGGTCTCCTGATATAGATCTACTAAAGTGCGTCTCCTGAAGTAGGTCCCCTGACGCAGGTGTCATTAAGTGGGCCTCCTTACTAAGGTCTCCTTTTACAGGTCTCCTAATGCAGCTCCCCTGACAAATCTCTCCTGAAGGAGATCTCTTAAAATGCATCTCCTAAGTTAAGTCCCCTGACGCAGGTGTCATGAAGTGGGCCTTCTGACGCAGGTCCCCTGATGCAGGTCTCCGAATGCAGGTTTCCTAAAGTGGATTCCACTGACGCAGGTCTCCTTTCACAGGTCTCCTAAAGCAGCTCCCCTGACACAGGTTTCCTGATAAGGATCCCCTAAAGTGCGTCTTCTGAGGTAGGTCCCTGGACAGAAATGATTTAAGGTGAGCCTCCTGACGCAGGTCCCCTGACGCAGGCCTCCTGATGCAGCTTTCCTAAAGTGGATTCCACTAACGTAGGTGTCATAAAATGGGCCTCCTGACGCAGGTCTTCTGAAGTATGTCCTCTGACGCAGGTGCCATAAAGTGGTTTTCCTGACGCAGGTCTCCTTTCACAGGTCTCCTAAAGAAGCTGCCCTGACACAGGTTTCCTGACATAGATCTCCTAATGTGCGTCTCCTGAAGTAGGTCCCCTGACGCAGGTGTCATAAAGTGGGCCTCCTGACGCAGGTCCCCTGATGCAGGTCTCCTAATGCAGGTTTCCTAAAGTTGATTCCACTGACGCAGGTCTCCTTTTACAGGTCTCCTAAGGCAGCTCCCCTGACACAGGTTTCCTGATATAGATCTACTAAAGTGCGTCTCCTGAAGCAGGGCTCCTGATGCAGGTTTCCTAAAGTGGATTCCACTGACGCAGGTCTCCTTTTACAGGTCTCCTCACGCAGCTCCCCTGACAAATCTCTCCTGAAGGAGATCTCTTAAAGTGCGTCTCCTAAGTTAGGTCCCCTGACGCAGGTGTCATAAAGTGGGCCTCCTGACGCAGGTCCCCTGATGCAGTTCTCCTAATGCAGGTTTCCTAAAGTGGATTCCACTGAAGCAGGTCTCCTTTCACAAGTCTTCTAAGGCAGCTCCCCTGAAAACGCTCATCTGACGGAGATCTCTTAAAGTGCCTCTCCTAAGGTAGGTCCCCTGATGCAGGTGTTATAAGGTGGGCCTCCTGACGCAGGTGTCATATAGTGGGCCTCCTGACCTAGGTCCCCTGATGCAGGTCTACTGATGCATGTTTCCTAATGTGGATTCCACTGATGCAGATCTCCTTTCACAGCATTCCTAAAGCAGCTCCCCTGACACAGGTCTCCTGACCTACTAAAGTGCGTCTCCTGAAGTAGGTCCCCTGACACAGGTGTTATAAAGTGGGCCTCCTGATGCAGGTTTCATAAAGTGGGCTTCCTGATGCAGGTGACACAAACTGGGACTCCTGAAGCAGGTCCCCTGAAGCAGGTGCCCTGACGCAGGTGTCATTAAGTGGGCCTCCTAACGCAGGTACCCTCACGCAGGTCTCCTCTTTCAGGTTATATAAAGTGAATTCCACTGACGCAGGTCTTCTTTCACAGGTCTCCTAAGTCAGCTCCCCTGACACAAATCTCCTGATGTAAATCTCCTAAAGTGCATCTCCAGAAGTAGGTCCCCTGACGCAGGTGTTATAAAGTGGGCCTCCTGATGCAGGTCTTATAAAGTGGGTCTCCTGACGCAGGTCCCCTTGACGTAGGTTCTCTTTTCACTGGTATCCTAAGGCAGCTCCCCTGACTCAGGTCTTCTGACGCAGATATCCTAAAGTGGGTCTCCTGAGGTAGGTCCCCTGACGCAGGTGTCATGAAGTCGACCTCCTGACGCAGGTCCACTTAAGCAGGTCTCCTGAGGCAGGTTTCCCAAAGTGGATTCCACTTGTTCAGTTCTCCTTTCACAGTTCTCCTAAGGCAGCTCCCCTGACACACATCTCGTGACGGAGATCTCCTAACGTGTGTCTCCTAAGGTAGGTCCCCTGACGCAGGTGTTATAAGGTTGGCCTCCTGACGCAGTTGTCATAAAGTGGACTTTCTGACACAGGTCCCCTGAAGCAGGTCTCCTGATGCAGGTTTCCCAAAATGAATTCCACCGGCTTAATTCTCCTTTCACAGGTCTCCTAAGGCAGTTCCCCTGACACAGTTCACCTGTAGGAGATCTCATAAGTGCAGCTCCTGAGGTAGGCCCCCTTACACAGGTGTCATTAAGTTAGACTCCTTATGCAGGTCCCCTGATGCAGGTATCCTAAAGTTGATTACACTGACACAGGTCTCCTTTCACAGGTCTACAAAGGCAGCTCCCCTGACAGAGCTCTCCTGATATAGATCTCCTTAAGTGCGTCTTCTGAAGTAGATCCCCTGATGCAGGTGTCATAAAGTGGGCCTCCTGACCCTGGTGCCATGACGCAGGTCAATTGATGCAGGTTTCCTAAAGTGGATTCCACTGAAGCATGTTTCCTTTCACAGGTCTCCTAAGGCAGCTCTACTGTCTCAGGTCTTCTGACACAGATCTCCTAAACTGCGTCTCCTGACGTAGGTCCCCTAACACAGGTCCCCTGAAGCAGTTCTCCTGATGCAGGTTTCCCAAAGCTGATTCCACTGCCTCAGTTTTCCTTTCACAGGTCTCCTAAGGCAGTTCCCCTGACACAGGTCTCGTGACTGAGATCTCCTAAACTGCGTCTCCTAAGGTAGGTCCCCTGACGCAAGTGTCATAAAGTGGGCCTCCTGACGCAGGTCCCCTGACACAGGTCTCTTGATGCAGGTTTCCTAAAGTAGATTCCATTGACGCAGGTCTTATTTCAAAAGTCTCCTCAGGCAGATCCCCTGACATGTCTCCTGGCGCCGGTCTCCTAAAGTGAATATCCTGGGGTAGGTCCCCTGACGCAGGTGATATAAGGTGGGCCTCCAGACACAGGTCCCCTGAAGCAGGTCTCCTGATGCAGGTTTCCTAAAGTGGATTCCACTGACGCAGGTCTCCTTTCACAAGTCTCCAAAGGCAGCTCCCCTGACACAGGTCTCCTGATATAGATCTACTAAAGTGCGTCTCCTGAAGTAGGTCCCCTGACGCAGGTGTCATTAAGTGGGCCTCCTTACTAAGGTCTCCTTTTACAGGTCTCCTAACGCAGCTCCCCTGACAAATCTCTCCTGAAGGAGATCTCTTAAAATGCATCTCCTAAGTTAAGTCCCCTGACGCAGGTGTCATGAAGTGGGCCTTCTGACGCAGGTCCCCTGATGCAGGTCTCCGAATGCAGGTTTCCTAAAGTGGATTCCACTGACGCAGGTCTCCTTTCACAGGTCTCCTAAAGCAGCTCCCCTGACACAGGTTTCCTGATAAGGATCCCCTAAAGTGCGTCTCCTGAGGTAGGTCCCTGGACAGAAATGATTTAAGGTGAGCCTCCTGACGCAGGTCCCCTGACGCAGGCCTCCTGATGCAGCTTTCCTAAAGTGGATTCCACTAACGTAGGTGTCATAAAATGGGCCTCCTGACGCAGGTCTTCTGAAGTATGTCCTCTGACGCAGGTGCCATAAAGTGGTTTTCCTGACGCAGGTCTCCTTTCACAGGTCTCCTAAAGCAGCTACCCTGACACAGGTTTCCTGATATAGATCTCCTAATGTGCGTCTCCTGAAGTAGGTCCCCTGACGCAGGTGTCATTAAGTGGGCCTCCTGACTCAGGTCTCCTGAAGCAGGTCTCCTGATGTAGGTTTCCTAAAGTGGATTCCACTGACGCATGTCTCCTTACACAAGTCTCCTAACGCAGCTCCCCTGACAAATCTCTCCTGAAGGAGATCTCTTAAAGTGCCTCTCCTAAGTTAGGTCCCCTGTCGCAGGTGTCATAAAGTGGGCCTCCTGACGCAGGTCCCCTGATGCAGGTCTCCTAATGCAGGTTTCCTAAAGTTGATTCCACTGACGCAGGTCTCCTTTTAAAGGTCTCCTAACGCAGCTCCCCTGACACAGGTTTCCTGATATAGATCTACTAAAGTGCGTCTCCTGAAGCAGGGCTCCTGATGCAGGTTTCCTAAAGTGGATTCCACTGACGCAGGTCTCCTTTTACAGGTCTCCTCACGCAGCTCCCCTGACAAATCTCTCCTGAAGGAGATCTCTTAAAGTGCGTCTTCTAAGTTAGGTCCCCTGACGCAGGTGTCATAAAGTGGGCCTCCTGACGCAGGTCCCCTGATGCAGGTCTCCTAATGCAGGTTTCCTAAAGTGGATTCCACTGACGCAGGTCTCCTTTTACAGGTCTCCTAAAGCAGCTCCCCTGACACAGGTTTCCTGATAAGGATCCCCTAAAGTGCGTTTCCTGAGGTAGGTCGCTGGACGGAAATGATTTAAGGTGAGCCTCCTGACGCAGGTCCCCTGACGCAGGCCTCCTGATGCAGCTTTCCTAAAGTGGATTCCACTAACGTAGGTGTCATAAAATGGGCCTCCTGACGCAGGTCTTCTGAAGTATGTCCTCTGACGCAGGTGCCATAAAGTGGTTCTCCTGACGCAGGTCTCCTTTCACAGGTCTCCTAAAGCAGCTACCCTGACACAGGTTTCCTGATATAGATCTCCTAATGTGCGTCTCCTGAAGTAGGTCCCCTGACGCAGGTGTCATTAAGTGGGCCTCCTGACTCAGGTCTCCTGAAGCAGGTCTCCTGATGTAGGTTTCCTAAAGTGGATTCCACTGAAGCAGGTCTCCTTTCACAAGTCTTCTAAGGCAGCTCCCCTGAAAACGCTCATCTGACGGAGATCTCTTAAAGTGCCTCTCCTAAGGTAGGTCCCCTGATGCAGGTGTTATAAGGTGGGCCTCCTGACGCAGGTGTCATATAGTGGGCCTCCTGACCTAGGTCCCCTGATGCAGGTCTACTGATGCATGTTTCCTAATGTGGATTCCACTGATGCAGATCTCCTTTCACAGCATTCCTAAAGCAGCTCCCCTGACACAGGTCTCCTGACCTACTAAAGGGCGTCTCCTGAAGTAGGTCCCCTGACACAGGTGTTATAAAGTGGGCCTCCTGATGCAGGTTTCATAAAGTGGGCTTCCTGATGCAGGTGACACAAACTGGGACTCCTGAAGCAGGTCCCCTGAAGCAGGTGCCCTGACGCAGGTGTCATTAAGTGGGCCTCCTAACGCAGGTACCCTGACGCAGGTCTCCTCTTTCAGGTTATATAAAGTGAATTCCACTGACGCAGGTCTTCTTTCACAGGTCTCCTAAGTCAGCTCCCCTGACACAAATCTCCTGATGTAAATCTCCTAAAGCGCATCTCCAGAAGTAGGTCCCCTGACGCAGGTGTTATAAAGTGGGCCTCCTGATGCAGGTCTTATAAAGTGGGTCTCCTGACGCAGGTCCAATTGACGTAGGTTCTCTTTTCACTGGTATCCTAAGGCAGCTCCCCTGACTCAGGTCTTCTGACGCAGATATCCTAAAGTGGGTCTCCTGAGGTAGGTCCCCTGACGCAGGTGTCATGAAGTCGACCTCCTGACGCAGGTCCACTTAAGCAGGTCTCCTGAGGCAGGTTTCCCAAAGTGGATTCCACTTGTTCAGTTCTCCTTTCACAGTTCTCCTAAGGCAGCTCCCCTGACACACATCTCGTGACGGAGATCTCCTAACGTGTGTCTCCTAAGGTAGGTCCCCTGACGCAGGTGTTATAAGGTTGGCCTCCTGACGCAGTTGTCATAAAGTGGACTTTCTGACACAGGTCCCCTGAAGCAGGTCTCCTGATGCAGGTTTCCCAAAATGAATTCCACCGGCTTAATTCTCCTTTCACAGGTCTCCTAAGGCAGTTCCCCTGACACAGTTCACCTGTAGGAGATCTCATAAGTGCAGCTCCTGAGGTAGGCCCCCTTACACAGGTGTCAATTAGTTAGACTTCTTATGCAGGTCCCCTGATGCAGGTATCCTAAAGTTGATTACACTGACACAGGTCTCCTTTCACAGGTCTACAAAGGCAGCTCCCCTGACAGAGCTCTCCTGATATAGATCTCCTTAAGTGCGTCTTCTGAAGTAGATCCCCTGATGCAGGTGTCATAAAGTGGGCCTCCTGACGCTGGTGCCATGACGCAGGTCAATTGATGCAGGTTTCCTAAAGTGGATTCCACTGAAGCATGTTTCCTTTCACAGGTCTCCTAAGGCAGCTCTACTGTCTCAGGTCTTCTGACGCAGATCTCCTAAACTGCGTCTCCTGACGTAGGTCCCCTAACACAGGTCCCCTGAAGCAGTTCTCCTGATGCAGGTTTCCCAAAGCTGATTCCACTGCCTCAGTTTTCCTTTCACAGGTCTCCTAAGGCAGTTCCCCTGACACAGGTCTCGTGACTGAGATCTCCTAAACTGCGTCTCCTAAGGTAGGTCCCCTGACGCAAGTGTCATAAAGTGGGCCTCCTGACGCAGGTCCCCTGACACAGGTCTCTTGATGCAGGTTTCCTAAAGTAGATTCCATTGACGCAGGTCTTATTTCAAAAGTCTCCTCAGGCAGATCCCCTGACATGTCTCCTGGCGCCGGTCTCCTAAAGTGAATATCCTGGGGTAGGTCCCCTGACGCAGGTGATATAAGGTGGGCCTCCAGACACAGGTCCCCTGAAGCAGGTCTCCTGATGCAGGTTTCCTAAAGTGGATTCCACTGACGCAGGTCTCCCTTCACAAGTCTCCAAAGGCAGCTCCCCTGACACAGGTCTCCTGATATAGATCTACTAAAGTGCGTCTCCTGAAGTAGGTCCCCTGACGCAGGTGTCATTAAGTGGGCCTCCTTACTAAGGTCTCCTTTTACAGGTCTCCTAACGCAGCTCCCCTGACAAATCTCTCCTGAAGGAGATCTCTTAAAATGCATCTCCTAAGTTAAGTCCCCTGACGCAGGTGTCATGAAGTGGGCCTTCTGACGCAGGTCCCCTGATGCAGGTCTCCGAATGCAGGTTTCCTAAAGTGGATTCCACTGACGCAGGTCTCCTTTCACAGGTCTCCTAAAGCAGCTCCCCTGACACAGGTTTCCTGATAAGGATCCCCTAAAGTGCGTCTCCTGAGGTAGGTCCCTGGACAGAAATGATTTAAGGTGAGCCTCCTGACGCAGGTCCCCTGACGCAGGCCTCCTGATGCAGCTTTCCTAAAGTGGATTCCACTAACGTAGGTGTCATAAAATGGGCCTCCTGAAGCAGGTCTTCTGAAGTATGTCCTCTGACGCAGGTGCCATAAAGGGGTTTTCCTGACGCAGGTCTCCTTTCACAGGTCTCCTAAAGCAGCTACCCTGACACAGGTTTCCTGATATAGATCTCCTAATGTGCGTCTCCTGAAGTAGGTCCCCTGACGCAGGTGTCATTAAGTGGGCCTCCTGACTCAGGTCTCCTGAAGCAGGTCTCCTGATGTAGGTTTCCTAAAGTGGATTCCACTGACGCATGTCTCCTTTCACAAGTCTCCTAACGCAGCTCCCCTGACAAATCTCTCCTGAAGGAGATCTCTTAAAGTGCCTCTCCTAAGTTAGGTCCCCTGTCGCAGGTGTCATAAAGTGGGCCTCCTGACGCAGGTCCCCTGATGCAGGTCTCCTAATGCAGGTTTCCTAAAGTTGATTCCACTGACGCAGGTCTCCTTTTAAAGGTCTCCTAACGCAGCTCCCCTGACACAGGTTTCCTGATATAGATCTACTAAAGTGCGTCTCCTGAAGCAGGGCTCCTGATGCAGGTTTCCTAAAGTGGATTCCACTGACGCAGGTCTCCTTTTACAGGTCTCCTCACGCAGCTCCCCTGACAAATCTCTCCTGAAGGAGATCTCTTAAAGTGCGTCTCCTAAGTTAGGTCCCCTGACGCAGGTGTCATAAAGTGGGCCTCCTGACGCAGGTCCCCTGATGCAGGTCTCCTAATGCAGGTTTCCTAAAGTGGATTCCACTGACGCAGGTCTCCTTTTACAGGTCTCCTAAAGCAGCTCCCCTGACACAGGTTTCCTGATAAGGATCCCCTAAAGTGCGTCTCCTGAGGTAGGTCGCTGGACGGAAATGATTTAAGGTGAGCCTCCTGACGCAGGTCCCCTGACGCAGGCCTCCTGATGCAGCTTTCCTAAAGTGGATTCCACTAACGTAGGTGTCATAAAATGGGCCTCCTGACGCAGGTCTTCTGAAGTATGTCCTCTGACGCAGGTGCCATAAAGTGGTTCTCCTGACGCAGGTCTCCTTTCACAGGTCTCCTAAAGCAGCTACCCTGACACAGGTTTCCTGATATAGATCTCCTAATGTGCGTCTCCTGAAGTAGGTCCCCTGACGCAGGTGTCATTAAGTGGGCCTCCTGACTCAGGTCTCCTGAAGCAGGTCTCCTGATGTAGGTTTCCTAAAGTGGATTCCACTGAAGCAGGTCTCCTTTCACAAGTCTTCTAAGGCAGCTCCCCTGACAACGCTCATCTGACGGAGATCTCTTAAAGTGCCTCTCCTAAGGTAGGTCCCCTGATGCAGGTGTTATAAGGTGGGCCTCCTGACGCAGGTGTCATATAGTGGGCCTCCTGACCTAGGTCCCCTGATGCAGGTCTACTGATGCATGTTTCCTAATGTGGATTCCACTGATGCAGATCTCCTTTCACAGCATTCCTAAAGCAGCTCCCCTGACACAGGTCTCCTGACCTACTAAAGTGCGTCTCCTGAAGTAGGTCCCCTGACACAGGTGTTATAAAGTGGGCCTCCTGATGCAGGTTTCATAAAGTGGGCTTCCTGATGCAGGTGACACAAACTGGGACTCCTGAAGCAGGTCCCCTGAAGCAGGTGCCCTGACGCAGGTGTCATTAAGTGGGCCTCCTAACGCAGGTACCCTGACGCAGGTCTCCTCTTTCAGGTTATATAAAGTGAATTCCACTGACGCAGGTCTTCTTTCACAGGTCTCCTAAGTCAGCTCCCCTGACACAAATCTCCTGATGTAAATCTCCTAAAGTGCATCTCCAGAAGTAGGTCCCCTGACGCAGGTGTTATAAAGTGGGCCTCCTGATGCAGGTCTTATAAAGTGGGTCTCCTGACGCAGGTCCCCTTGACGTAGGTTGTCTTTTCACTGGTATCCTAAGGCAGCTCCCCTGACTCAGGTCTTCTGACGCAGATATCCTAAAGTGGGTCTCCTGAGGTAGGTCCCCTGACGCAGGTGTCATGAAGTCGACCTCCTGACGCAGGTCCACTTAAGCAGGTCTCCTGAGGCAGGTTTCCCAAAGTGGATTCCACTTGTTCAGTTCTCCTTTCACAGTTCTCCTAAGGCAGCTCCCCTGACACACATCTCGTGACGGAGATCTCCTAACGTGTGTCTCCTAAGGTAGGTCCCCTGACGCAGGTGTTATAAGGTTGGCCTCCTGACGCAGTTGTCATAAAGTGGACTTTCTGACACAGGTCCCCTGAAGCAGGTCTCCTGATGCAGGTTTCCCAAAATGAATTCCACCGGCTTAATTCTCCTTTCACAGGTCTCCTAAGGCAGTTCCCCTGACACAGTTCACCTGTAGGAGATCTCATAAGTGCAGCTCCTGAGGTAGGCCCCCTTACACAGGTGTCATTAAGTTAGACTCCTTATGCAGGTCCCCTGATGCAGGTATCCTAAAGTTGATTACACTGACACAGGTCTCCTTTCACAGGTCTCCTAAGGCAGCTCCCCTGACAGAGCTCTCCTGATATAGATCTCCTTAAGTGCGTCTTCTGAAGTAGATCCCCTGATGCAGGTGTCATAAAGTGGGCCTCCTGACGCTGGTGCCATGAAGCAGGTCAATTGATGCAGGTTTCCTAAAGTGGATTCCACTGAAGCATGTTTCCTTTCACAGGTCTCCTAAGGCAGCTCTACTGTCTCAGGTCTTCTGACGCAGATCTCCTAAACTGCGTCTCCTGACGTAGGTCCCCTAACACAGGTCCCCTGAAGCAGTTCTCCTGATGCAGGTTTCCCAAAGCTGATTCCACTGCCTCAGTTTTCCTTTCACAGGTCTCCTAAGGCAGTTCCCCTGACACAGGTCTCGTGACTGAGATCTCCTAAACTGCGTCTCCTAAGGTAGGTCCCCTGACGCAAGTGTCATAAAGTGGGCCTCCTGACGCAGGTCCCCTGACACAGGTCTCTTGATGCAGGTTTCCTAAAGTAGATTCCATTGACGCAGGTCTTATTTCAAAAGTCTCCTCAGGCAGATCCCCTGACATGTCTCCTGGCGCCGGTCTCCTAAAGTGAATATCCTGGGGTAGGTCCCCTGACGCAGGTGATATAAGGTGGGCCTCCAGACACAGGTCCCCTGAAGCAGGTCTCCTGATGCAGGTTTCCTAAAGTGGATTCCACTGACGCAGGTCTCCTTTAAAGTCTCCAAAGGCAGCTCCCCTGACACAGGTCTCCTGAAATAGATCTACTAAAGTGCGTCTCCTGAAGTAGGTCCCCTGACGCAGGTGTCATTAAGTGGGCCTCCTTACTAAGGTCTCCTTTTACAGGTCTCCTAACGCAGCTCCCCTGACAAATCTCTCCTGAAGGAGATCTCTTAAAATGCATCTCCTAAGTTAAGTCCCCTGACGCAGGTGTCATGAAGTGGGCTTTCTGACGCAGGTCCCCTGATGCAGGTCTCCGAATGCAGGTTTCCTAAAGTGGATTCCACTGACGCAGGTCTCCTTTCACAGGTCTCCTAAAGCAGCTCCCCTGACACAGGTTTCCTGATAAGGATCCCCTAAAGTGCGTCCCTGAGGTAGGTCCCTGGACAGAAATGATTTAAGGTGAGCCTCCTGACGCAGGTCCCCTGACGCAGGCCTCCTGATGCAGCTTTCCTAAAGTGGATTCCACTAACGTAGGTGTCATAAAATGGGCCTCCTGACGCAGGTCTTCTGAAGTATGTCCTCTGACGCAGGTGCCATAAAGTGGTTCTCCTGACGCAGGTCTCCTTTCACAGGTCTCCTAAAGCAGCTACCCTGACACAGGTTTCCTGATATAGATCTCCTAATGTGCGTCTCCTGAAGTAGGTCCCCTGACGCAGGTGTCATTAAGTGGGCCTCCTGACTCAGGTCTCCTGAAGCAGGTCTCCTGATGTAGGTTTCCTAAAGTGGATTCCACTGAAGCAGGTCTCCTTTCACAAGTCTTCTAAGGCAGCTCCCCTGACAACGCTCATCTGACGGAGATCTCTTAAAGTGCCTCTCCTAAGGTAGGTCCCCTGATGCAGGTGTTATAAGGTGGGCCTCCTGACGCAGGTGTCATATAGTGGGCCTCCTGACCTAGGTCCCCTGATGCAGGTCTACTGATGCATGTTTCCTAATGTGGATTCCACTGATGCAGATCTCCTTTCACAGCATTCCTAAAGCAGCTCCCCTGACACAGGTCTCCTGACCTACTAAAGTGCGTCTCCTGAAGTAGGTCCCCTGACACAGGTGTTATAAAGTGGGCCTCCTGATGTAGGTTTCATAAAGTTGGCTTCCTGATGCAGGTGACACAAACTGGGACTCCTGAAGCAGGTCCCCTGAAGCAGGTGCCCTGACGCAGGTGTCATTAAGTGGGCCTCCTAACGCAGGTACCCTGACGCAGGTCTCCTCTTTCAGGTTATATAAAGTGAATTCCACTGACGCAGGTCTTCTTTCACAGGTCTCCTAAGTCAGCTCCCCTGACACAAATCTCCTGATGTAAATCTCCTAAAGTGCATCTCCAGAAGTAGGTCCCCTGACGCAGGTGTTATATAGTGGGCCTCCTGATGCAGGTCTTATAAAGTGGGTCTCCTGACGCAGGTCCCCTTGACGTAGGTTCTCTTTTCACTGGTATCCTAAGGCAGCTCCCCTGACTCAGGTCTTCTGACGCAGATATCCTAAAGTGGGTCTCCTGAGGTAGGTCCCCTGACGCAGGTGTCATGAAGTCGACCTCCTGACGCAGGTCCACTTAAGCAGGTCTCCTGAGGCAGGTTTCCCAAAGTGGATTCCACTTGTTCAGTTCTCCTTTCACAGTTCTCCTAAGGCAGCTCCCCTGACACACATCTCGTGACGGAGATCTCCTAACGTGTGTCTCCTAAGGTAGGTCCCCTGACGCAGGTGTTATAAGGTTGGCCTCCTGACGCAGTTGTCATAAAGTGGACTTTCTGACACAGGTCCCCTGAAGCAGGTCTCCTGATGCAGGTTTCCCAAAATGAATTCCACCGGCTTAATTCTCCTTTCACAGGTCTCCTAAGGCAGTTCCCCTGACACAGTTCACCTGTAGGAGATCTCATAAGTGCAGCTCCTGAGGTAGGCCCCCTTACACAGGTGTCATTAAGTTAGACTCCTTATGCAGGTCCCCTGATGCAGGTATCCTAAAGTTGATTACACTGACACAGGTCTCCTTTCACAGGTCTCCTAAGGCAGCTCCCCTGACAGAGCTCTCCTGATATAGATCTCCTTAAGTGCGTCTTCTGAAGTAGATCCCCTGATGCAGGTGTCATAAAGTGGGCCTCCTGACGCTGGTGCCATGACGCAGGTCAATTGATGCAGGTTTCCTAAAGTGGATTCCACTGAAGCATGTTTCCTTTCACAGGTCTCCTAAGGCAGCTCTACTGTCTCAGGTCTTCTGACGCAGATCTCCTAAACTGCGTCTCCTGACGTAGGTCCCCTAACACAGGTCCCCTGAAGCAGTTCTCCTGATGCAGGTTTCCCAAAGCTGATTCCACTGCCTCAGTTTTCCTTTCACAGGTCTCCTAAGGCAGTTCCCCTGACACAGGTCTCGTGACTGAGATCTCCTAAACTGCGTCTCCTAAGGTAGGTCCCCTGACGCAAGTGTCATAAAGTGGGCCTCCTGACGCAGGTCCCCTGACACAGGTCTCTTGATGCAGGTTTCCTAAAGTAGATTCCATTGACGCAGGTCTTATTTCAAAAGTCTCCTCAGGCAGATCCCCTGACATGTCTCCTGGCGCCGGTCTCCTAAAGTGAATATCCTGGGGTAGGTCCCCTGACGCAGGTGATATAAGGTGGGCCTCCAGACACAGGTCCCCTGAAGCAGGTCTCCTGATGCAGGTTTCCTAAAGTGGATTCCACTGACGCAGGTCTCCTTTAAAGTCTCCAAAGGCAGCTCCCCTGACACAGGTCTCCTGAAATAGATCTACTAAAGTGCGTCTCCTGAAGTAGGTCCCCTGACGCAGGTGTCATTAAGTGGGCCTCCTTACTAAGGTCTCCTTTTACAGGTCTCCTAACGCAGCTCTCCTGACAAATCTCTCCTGAAGGAGATCTCTTAAAATGCATCTCCTAAGTTAAGTCCCCTGACGCAGGTGTCATGAAGTGGGCTTTCTGACGCAGGTCCCCTGATGCAGGTCTCCGAATGCAGGTTTCCTAAAGTGGATTCCACTGACGCAGGTCTCCTTTCACAGGTCTCCTAAAGCAGCTCCCCTGACACAGGTTTCCTGATAAGGATCCCCTAAAGTGCGTCCCTGAGGTAGGTCCCTGGACAGAAATGATTTAAGGTGAGCCTCCTGACGCAGGTCCCCTGACGCAGGCCTCCTGATGCAGCTTTCCTAAAGTGGATTCCACTAACGTAGGTGTCATAAAATGGGCCTCCTGACGCAGGTCTTCTGAAGTATGTCCTCTGACGCAGGTGCCATAAAGTGGTTCTCCTGACGCAGGTCTCCTTTCACAGGTCTCCTAAAGCAGCTACCCTGACACAGGTTTCCTGATATAGATCTCCTAATGTGCGTCTTCTGAAGTAGGTCCCCTGACGCAGGTGTCATTAAGTGGGCCTCCTGACTCAGGTCTCCTGAAGCAGGTCTCCTGATGTAGGTTTCCTAAAGTGGATTCCACTGAAGCAGGTCTCCTTTCACAAGTCTTCTAAGGCAGCTCCCCTGACAACGCTCATCTGACGGAGATCTCTTAAAGTGCCTCTCCTAAGGTAGGTCCCCTGATGCAGGTGTTATAAGGTGGGCCTCCTGACGCAGGTGTCATATAGTGGGCCTCCTGACCTAGGTCCCCTGATGCAGGTCTACTGATGCATGTTTCCTAATGTGGATTCCACTGATGCAGATCTCCTTTCACAGCATTCCTAAAGCAGCTCCCCTGACACAGGTCTCCTGACCTACTAAAGTGCGTCTCCTGAAGTAGGTCCCCTGACACAGGTGTTATAAAGTGGGCCTCCTGATGTAGGTTTCATAAAGTTGGCTTCCTGATGCAGGTGACACAAACTGGGACTCCTGAAGCAGGTCCCCTGAAGCAGGTGCCCTGACGCAGGTGTCATTAAGTGGGCCTCCTAACGCAGGTACCCTGACGCAGGTCTCCTCTTTCAGGTTATATAAAGTGAATTCCACTGACGCAGGTCTTCTTTCACAGGTCTCCTAAGTCAGCTCCCCTGACACAAATCTCCTGATGTAAATCTCCTAAAGTGCATCTCCAGAAGTAGGTCCCCTGACGCAGGTGTTATATAGTGGGCCTCCTGATGCAGGTCTTATAAAGTGGGTCTCCTGACGCAGGTCCCCTTGACGTAGGTTCTCTTTTCACTGGTATCCTAAGGCAGCTCCCCTGACTCAGGTCTTCTGACGCAGATATCCTAAAGTGGGTCTCCTGAGGTAGGTCCCCTGACGCAGGTGTCATGAAGTCGACCTCCTGACGCAGGTCCACTTAAGCAGGTCTCCTGAGGCAGGTTTCCCAAAGTGGATTCCACTTGTTCAGTTCTCCTTTCACAGTTCTCCTAAGGCAGCTCCCCTGACACACATCTCGTGACGGAGATCTCCTAACGTGTGTCTCCTAAGGTAGGTCCCCTGACGCAGGTGTTATAAGGTTGGCCTCCTGACGCAGTTGTCATAAAGTGGACTTTCTGACACAGGTCCCCTGAAGCAGGTCTCCTGATGCAGGTTTCCCAAAATGAATTCCACCGGCTTAATTCTCCTTTCACAGGTCTCCTAAGGCAGTTCCCCTGACACAGTTCACCTGTAGGAGATCTCATAAGTGCAGCTCCTGAGGTAGGCCCCCTTACACAGGTGTCATTAAGTTAGACTCCTTATGCAGGTCCCCTGATGCAGGTATCCTAAAGTTGATTACACTGACACAGGTCTCCTTTCACAGGTCTCCTAAGGCAGCTCCCCTGACAGAGCTCTCCTGATATAGATCTCCTTAAGTGCGTCTTCTGAAGTAGATCCCCTGATGCAGGTGTCATAAAGTGGGCCTCCTGACGCTGGTGCCATGACGCAGGTCAATTGATGCAGGTTTCCTAAAGTGGATTCCACTGAAGCATGTTTCCTTTCACAGGTCTCCTAAGGCAGCTCTACTGTCTCAGGTCTTCTGACGCAGATCTCCTAAACTGCGTCTCCTGACGTAGGTCCCCTAACACAGGTCCCCTGAAGCAGTTCTCCTGATGCAGGTTTCCCAAAGCTGATTCCACTGCCTCAGTTTTCCTTTCACAGGTCTCCTAAGGCAGTTCCCCTGACACAGGTCTCGTGACTGAGATCTCCTAAACTGCGTCTCCTAAGGTAGGTCCCCTGACGCAAGTGTCATAAAGTGGGCCTCCTGACGCAGGTCCCCTGACACAGGTCTCTTGATGCAGGTTTCCTAAAGTAGATTCCATTGACGCAGGTCTTATTTCAAAAGTCTCCTCAGGCAGATCCCCTGACATGTCTCCTGGCGCCGGTCTCCTAAAGTGAATATCCTGGGGTAGGTCCCCTGACGCAGGTGATATAAGGTGGGCCTCCAGACACAGGTCCCCTGACGCAGGTCTCCTGATAGAGGTGTCATTAAGTGGGCTTCCTGATGCAGGTCTCCTGAAGTAGGTCCCCTGACGCAGGTGCCATTAAGTGGTTCTCCTGACGCAGGTCTCCTTACACAGGTCTCCTAAAGCAGCTCCTGTGACACAGGTTTCCTTATGTAGATCTCCTAAAGTGCGTCTCCTGAAGTAGGTCCCCTGATGCAGGTGTCATTAAGTGGGCCTCCTGACGCAGGTCTCCTGATATAGATCTACTAAAGTGCGTGTCCTGAAGTAGGTCCCCTGACGCAGGTGTCATAAAGTGGGCCTCCTGACGCAGGTCCCCTGAAGCAGGTCTCCTGATGCAGGTTTCCTAAAGTGGATTCCACTGACGCAGGTCTCCTTTCACAAGTCTCCAAAGGCAGCTCCCCTGACACAGGTCTTCTGATATAGATCTACTAAAGTGCGTCTCCTGAAGTAGGTCCCCTGACGCAGGTGTCATTAAGTGGGCCTCCTTACTAAGGTCTCCTTTTACAGGTCTCCTAACGCAGCTCCCCTGACAAATCTCTCCTGAAGGAGATCTCTTAAAATGCATCTCCTAAGTTAAGTCCCCTGACGCAGGTGTCATGAAGTGGGCCTTCTGACGCAGGTCCCCTGATGCAGGTCTCCGAATGCAGGTTTCCTAAAGTGGATTCCACTGACGCAGGTCTCCTTTCACAGGTCTCCTAAAGCAGCTCCCCTGACACAGGTTTCCTGATAAGGATCCCCTAAAGTGCGTCTCCTGAGGTAGGTCCCTGGACAGAAATGATTTAAGGTGAGCCTCCTGACGCAGGTCCCCTGACGCAGGCCTCCTGATGCAGCTTTCCTAAAGTGGATTCCACTAACGTAGGTGTCATAAAGTGGGCCTCCTGACGCAGGTCTTATAAAGTGGGTCTCCTGACGCAGGTCCCCTTGACGTAGGTTCTCTTTTCACTGGTATCCTAAGGCAGCTCCCCTGACTCAGGTCTTCTGACGCAGATATCCTAAAGTGGGTCTCCTGAGGTAGGTCCCCTGACGCAGGTGTCATGAAGTCGACCTCCTGACGCAGGTCCACTTAAGCAGGTCTCCTGAGGCAGGTTTCCCAAAGTGGATTCCACTTGTTCAGTTCTCCTTTCACAGTTCTCCTAAGGCAGCTCCCCTGACACACATCTCGTGACGGAGATCTCCTAACGTGTGTCTCCTAAGGTAGGTCCCCTGACGCAGGTGTTATAAGGTTGGCCTCCTGACGCAGTTGTCATAAAGTGGACTTTCTGACACAGGTCCCCTGAAGCAGGTCTCCTGGGGCAGGTTTCCCAAAATGAATTCCACCGGCTTAATTCTCCTTTCACAGGTCTCCTAAGGCAGTTCCCCTGACACAGTTCACCTGTAGGAGATCTCATAAGTGCAGCTCTTGAGGTAGGCCCCCTTACACAGGTGTCATTAAGTTAGACTCCTTATGCAGGTCCCCTGATGCAGGTATCCTAAAGTTGATTACACTGACACAGGTCTCCTTTCACAGGTCTCCTAAGGCAGCTCCCCTGACAGAGCTCTCCTGATATAGATCTCCTTAAGTGCGTCTTCTGAAGTAGATCCCCTGATGCAGGTGTCATAAAGTGGGCCTCCTGACGCTGGTGCCATGACGCAGGTCAATTGATGCAGGTTTCCTAAAGTGGATTCCACTGAAGCATGTTTCCTTTCACAGGTCTCCTAAGGCAGCTCTACTGTCTCAGGTCTTCTGACGCAGATCTCCTAAACTGCGTCTCCTGACGTAGGTCCCCTAACACAGGTCCCCTGAAGCAGTTCTCCTGATGCAGGTTTCCCAAAGCTGATTCCACTGCCTCAGTTTTCCTTTCACAGGTCTCCTAAGGCAGTTCCCCTGACACAGGTCTCGTGACTGAGATCTCCTAAACTGCGTCTCCTAAGGTAGGTCCCCTGACGCAAGTGTCATAAAGTGGGCCTCCTGACGCAGGTCCCCTGACACAGGTCTCTTGATGCAGGTTTCCTAAAGCAGATTCCATTGACGCAGGTCTTATTTCAAAAGTCTCCTCAGGCAGATCCCCTGACATGTCTCCTGGCGCCGGTCTCCTAAAGTGAATATCCTGGGGTAGGTCCCCTGACGCAGGTGATATAAGGTGGGCCTCCAGACACAGGTCCCCTGACGCAGGTCTCCTGATAGAGGTGTCATTAAGTGGGCTTCCTGATGCAGGTCTCCTGAAGTAGGTCCCCTGACGCAGGTGCCATAAAGTGGTTCTCCTGACGCAGGTCTCCTTACACAGGTCTCCTAAAGCAGCTCCTGTGACACAGGTTTCCTTATGTAGATCTCCTAAAGTGCGTCTCCTGAAGTAGGTCCCCTGATGCAGGTGTCATTAAGTGGGCCTCCTGACGCAGGTCTCCTGATATAGATCTACTAAAGTGCGTGTCCTGAAGTAGGTCCCCTGACGCAGGTGTCATAAAGTGGGCCTCCTGACGCAGGTCCCCTGAAGCAGGTCTCCTGATGCAGGTTTCCTAAAGTGGATTCCACTGACGCAGGTCTCCTTTCACAAGTCTCCAAAGGCAGCTCCCCTGACACAGGTCTTCTGATATAGATCTACTAAAGTGCGTCTCCTGAAGTAGGTCCCCTGACGCAGGTGTCATTAAGTGGGCCTCCTTACTAAGGTCTCCTTTTACAGGTCTCCTAACGCAGCTCCCCTGACAAATCTCTCCTGAAGGAGATCTCTTAAAATGCATCTCCTAAGTTAAGTCCCCTGACGCAGGTGTCATGAAGTGGGCCTTCTGACGCAGGTCCCCTGATGCAGGTCTCCGAATGCAGGTTTCCTGAAGTGGATTCCACTGACGCAGGTCTCCTTTCACAGGTCTCCTAAAGCAGCTCCCCTGACACAGGTTTCCTGATAAGGATCCCCTAAAGCGCGTCTCCTGAGGTAGGTCCCTGGACAGAAATGATTTAAGGTGAGCCTCCTGACGCAGGTCCCCTGACGCAGGCCTCCTGATGCAGCTTTCC
Organism: Oryzias celebensis; assembly: GCA_014656515.1. Taxonomy (NCBI): domain Eukaryota; kingdom Metazoa; phylum Chordata; class Actinopteri; order Beloniformes; family Adrianichthyidae; genus Oryzias; species Oryzias celebensis. The sequence continues at coordinate 50,207 of BNCR01000043.1, forward strand.
TAAAGTGGATTCCACTAACGTAGGTGTCATAAAATGGGCCTCCTGACGCAGGTCTTCTGAAGTATGTCCTCTGATGCAGGTGCCATAAAGTGGTTTTCCTGACGCAGGTCTCCTTTCACAGGTCTCCTAAAGCAGCTACCCTGACACAGGTTTCCTGATATAGATCTCCTAATGTGCGTCTCCTGAAGTAGGTCCCCTGATGCAGGTGTCATTAAGTGGGCCTCCTGACTCAGGTCTCCTGAAGCAGGTCTCCTGAATGTAGGTCCCCTGACGCAGGTGCCATAATGTGGTTTTCCTGACGCAGGTCTCCTTTCACAGGTCTCCTAAAGCAGCTCCCGTGACACAGGTTTCCTGATGTAGATCTTCTAAAGTGCGTCTTATGAAGTAGGTCTCCTGATGCAGGTGTCATTAAGTGGGCCTCCTGACTAAGGTCTCCTGAAGCAGGTCTCCTGATATCGATCTACTAAAGTGCGTGTCCTGAAGTAGGTCCCCTGACGCAGGTGTCATAAAGTGGGCCTCCTGACGCAGGTCCCCTGAAGCAGGTCTCCTGATGCAGGTTTCCTAAAGTGGATTCCACTGACGCAGGTCTCCTTTCAATGGTCTCCTAAGGCAGCTCCCCTGACAAAGCTCTCCTGAAAGAGATCTCTTTAAAGTGCGTCTCCTAAGTTAGGTCCCCTGACGCAGGTGTCATATAGTGGGCCTCCTGACGCAGGCCCCATGATGCAGGTCTACTGATGAATTTTTCTTAATGCTGATTCCACTGACGCAGGTCTCCTTTCACAAGTCTCCAAAGGCAGATCCCCTGACACAGGTCTCCTGATATAGATCTACTAAAGTGCGTCTCCTGAAGTAGGTCCCCTGACGCAGGTGTCATTAAGTGGGCCTCCTTACTAAGGTCTCCTTTTACAGGTCTCCTCACGCAGCTCCCCTGACAAATATCTCCTGAAGGAGATCTTTTAAAGTGCATCTCCTAAGTTAAGTCCCCTGACGCAGGTGTCATGAAGTGGGCCTTCTGACGCAGGTCCCCTGATGCAGGTCTCCTAATGCAGGTTTCTTAAAGTTGATTCCACTGACGCAGGTCTCCTTTCACAGGTCTCCTAAAGCAGCTCCCCTGACACAGGTTTCCTGATAAGGATCCCCTAAAGTGCGTCTCCTGAGGTAGGTCCCTAGACGGAAATGATTTAAGGTGGGCCTCCTGACGCAGGTCCCCTGACACAGGTCTCTTGATGCAGGTATCCTAAAGTAGATTCCACTGACGTAGGTGTCATAAAATGGGCCTCCTGACGCAGGTCTTCTGAAGTATGTCCTCTGACGCAGGTGCCATAAAGTGGTTCTCCTGACGCAGGTCTCCTTTCACAGGTCTCCTAAAGCAGCTACCCTGACACAGGTTTCCTGATATAGATCTCCTAATGTGCGTCTCCTGAAGTAGGTCCCCTGACGCAGGTGTCATTAAGTGGGCCTCCTGACTCAGGTCTCCTGAAGCAGGTCTCCTGATGTAGGTTTCCTAATGTGGATTCCACTGATGCTGATCTCCTTTCACAGCATTCCTAAAGCAGCTCCCCTGACACAGGTCTCCTGATAAAGACCTACTAAAGTGCGTCTCCTGAAGTAGGTCCCCTGACGCAGGTGTCATAAAGTGGGCCTCCTGACGCAGGTCCCCAGACGCAGGTCTCCCGATGCAGGTTTCCTAAAGTGGATTCCACAGACGCAGGTCTCCTTTCACAGGTCTCCTACGGCAGTTCCCCTGACACATGTCTCCTGACGCACATCACCTAAAGTTAATCACCTGAAGTAGGTCCCCTGACGCAGGTGATATAAGTTGGGCCTCCTGACGCAGGTCCCGTGACGCAGATCTCCTAATGAAGGTTTCCTAAAGTGGATTCGTCTAACGCAGGTGTCATAAAGTGGGCCTCCTGATGTAGCTGCCCTGACACAGGTCTCAAGATGCAGATCTCCTAAACTGCGTCTCCTGAGGTCGGTCCTCTGATGCAGGTTTTTTAAGGTGGGCCTCCTGACGCAGCTCTCCTGATGCAAATTTCCTAAAGTGGATTCCACTGAGGCAGGTCTCCTGTCTCCTGAGGTAGGTCCCCTGACGCAGGTGTCATAAAGTGGGCCTCCTGACGCAGGTGTCATAAAGTGGGCCTCCTGACACAGGTCCCCTGACGCAGATCTCCTTATGCAGGTTTCCTAAAGTGGATTCCACTGAGTCAGGTGTCCTTTCACAGGTCTTCTAACGCAGATCCCGTGACAAAGCTCTCCTGACAGAAATCTCTAAAAGTGCGTCTCCTAAGGTGGGCCTCTGATGCAGGTGTCATATAGTGGGCCTCCTGACGCAGGTCCCCTGAGTCAGGTCTACTGATGCATGTTTCCTAATGTGGATTCCACTGATGCAGATCTCCTTTCACAGCAATCCTAAAGCAGTTCCCCTGACACATGTATCCCGTAGCAGATCTCCTAAAGTGCGTCCCTGAGGTAGGTCCCCTGACGCAGGTGTCATGAAGTGGGCCTCCTGACGCAGGTCTCCTTTCACAGGTCTCCTAAAGCAGCTTCCCTGACACAGGTTTCCTGATATAGATCTCCTAAAGTGCGTCTCCCGAAGTAGGTCCCCTGACGCAGGTGTCATTAAGTGGGTCACCTGACTCAGGTCTCCTGAAGCAGTCCCCTTGATCCAGGTTTCCTAAAGTGGATTCCACTGACGCATGTCTCTTTTTTACAGTTCTCCTAAGGCATTCCACTGACACAGCTCTCCTGATGAAGATCTCTTAAAGTGCGTCTCCTAAGGTAGGTCCCCTGACACGGGTGTCATATAGTGGGCCTCCTGATGCAGGTCTCCTGACGCACTTCCCCTGATGCAGGTTTCCTAAAGAGGATTCCACTGACGCAGGTCTCCTTTCACAGGTCTACTAAGGCAGCTCCCCTGCCACATGTCTTCTGACACGAAAATCCAAACGTGGGTCTCCTGAGGTAAGTTGCCTGACGCAGGTGTCATAAAGTGGACCTCCTGACGCAGGTCCTCTGAAGCAGGTCTCCTGATGCAGGTATCCCAAAGTGGATTCAACTGCCTCAGTTCTCCTTTCACGTGTGTATACAAAACAGATTGATGTCTCAAATAAATAAAGGACATTTGGGTTTAAATGTGGATCAGCTTAAAGTGAATGAAAATCCAGATTGTTAATTAGAAAAAAATTATATTAATTAATAAAATGTGAAAACAAGATATTTTCAACGTGGAAAAAAAATACTCTCCTTGAACCACCACCTTGGCGTGGTGGAGCGGTTTGTGTGCTCAAGTGATCTCAAGAGCTATGCTGTCACGGGCCTCTGCCCCTGATAGAGTCTTCCATGGCAGACACATCATGGGTGATGAGCCAGACAAAGGGCGGCTCAGAACACCTTCATGAGAAGTCCAATCCAAGATTCCGCTATGTCGCCTGTATTGGCGTGACTGGGGCACCACCCTGGAGCCAGGCCTGTGATTGGGGCTCTCATGTGATTGCCTGGTGGTCAGGTCCCATGGGCCCTGGTCAGGTCAAGCCCAAAGGAGCGACGTGGGATCACTCTCCAGTGGGCCCATCACCTGCAGGAGGGCTCAGAAGGGGTAGGTGCATTGTGGTTTGGGTGCAGTTGAAGGCAAGTGCCTTGGCGGCTCAAACCCTGGTCATGGAACTGGATTTTTGAGACATGGAACATCATCTCTTTGGAAGGGAAGGAACCTGAGCTTGTGCAAGAGGTCAAAAGGTACTGGCTAGATATAGCTGGGCTCAACTCCATTTTCAGCCTGAGCTCTGAAACTCAGTCCCTCAAGAGGGGTTAAATTCTCTACCATTCTAGAGTTGCGAATATTGAGAGGCAGCTAGCTGGGGTGGGCTTACTTGTGAGCCACCAGCTCAGCCGCCAAGTGTTGGAGTTCACACCGGTGGACGAGAGGGTTAGCTGGGGGATAGCTCTCTACTGTGTTTCCAACCTACTGGCCAAACAGTGGATTGGAAAACCTGGCCTTCTTGGAAAGTGCCCCAACAGGGGACTCCATCGTCCTCCTGGGGGATTTCACTGCCCACGTGGGCAATGACCTCAAAGAGGTTCTGGCAAACGGTCTGACGCCTCAGAAGGGGAAAGCAATTTTCTGTAGGCTCTGTTTACGGTGCAGGTGGGAGGCTGTTGACTTCGATTGAGGATATTGTCAGGCAATGGAAGGAATACTTTGAGGATCTCCTCAATCCTACTGACACACCTTCTCTTGAGGAAGCTGAGGCTGTGGATTTTGGGGTGGGGCTGTACATCACCAAAGCTGACGTCAATGAGGTAGTCATATTTGTTCTGTGTTTGTTGGAAAGGCTCCATCGAAAGTGGAAGAAGCCTGCTCTGAGTACCTCAAGTCTTTGCATGCTGTGTGAGTGTCTTGGCTGACACGTCTTTGCAGCATTGCGTGACAGACGGGAACTGTACCACTGGATTGGCAGACAGGGGTGGTGGGGGAACCTGAGGGTGTGTTCCAACTACCGAGGAATCACACTCCTCGCCCTCCCAGGGAAAGTCTATGCTAGGGTACTGGAGAGGAGAGTCCGTCCAATAGTCCAGTCTCAGATCCAGGAACAACAGTGTGGTGTCCATCCTGGTTGTGGAACTGTGAACCAGCTCTACACCCTCTTTAGGTTGCTGGAGGGTTTGTGGGAGTTGACTCATCCAGTCCATATGTGTTTTGTGAATTTGCTGTTCAACCGCGTCCCTTGTGGTGTCCTGGGGAGGATGCTCTGGTAGAATGGGGTCCGGGGAGCCTTACTCAGAGCTGTCCAGTCTCTGTATGACCAGAGCAGGAGCTTGGTCCGAATAGCCGGCAGTAAGTCAGACCTGTTCCTGGCGCATGTTGGACTCCGGCAGGGCTGCCCTTTATCACCAGTTTTGTTCATAGTCTTTATGGACAGAATTTCTAGGCACTGTCAGTGACCAGAGGGCGTCTGGTTTAGGAACCACAGGTTCTGCTCTTTGCAGTTGACGTTGTCGTGTTGGCTTTATAGAGCCAAGACCTCCAGCATGCATTAGAGCAGTTTTAAGCCTAGTTTGAAGCGGCTGTAATAAGGGTCAGCACCACTAAGTCTGAGGCCACCGTTCTTGACCGGAAAAAGGTAGTTCGTCCTCTCTTGGTGTGTGGAGTGCTCCTACCCCAGGTGGAGAAGTTTAAGTATCTTGAGGTCTTGTTTAAGAGTGAAAGAAGATAGTAGCATTAGACTGATAGGCGGATTATCCAGGACACACTGGAGAGACTGTCCCTCGGCTGGCCTGGGAACGTCCTGAAGGCCCCCAGAGGAGCTGGAGGAAGTGGCCGGGGAGAGGTAAGTCTGGGCATCTTTGCTTAAACTGCTGCCCTTGCGACCTGGTCCCTTGTGAGCGGAAGAAGATGGATGGATGAGAAAAAAAATTAAAGTTTAAAAACAGTTTTAAACTTTAAAATGTACACACACAGTATATGCAAATTTAAAACTTGAATAAAAAAAAACAAGAGTGCTAAAGCTGTTAACCAATAGAAAAATCTTCAAACTTTTCCTTTTCCCTTTTTGCTTTCAGTGCTCAGTTTTCAATTTCAATTCAGTTTTCAAATACTTGCTGCTGAGCTGATCCTATTATTCACATGGGGCGAGCCTTTGAGCTCAACAAAAAAAAGTTGAAATTACAAATAAACTTTTTTTTGTCAGTTCTAGGTGTAGTTTTGTAAAAATTGTCATTCAAGATTTAAATTTACACATATTTTTAAAAGGATCAGTACTTCTTTCAAGTTTAAAAAGTGAGGGCTACTTTCGAATTTAAAACTGTTTTCAATTTTTCATTTTTGAAATGTAAAAAGTCTTGTTTTCAAAATGTTCATTTCTTTTAATTCAAATTTTCAATTTTGTTTTTCATTAACTTTAAGCTGATCCAAATTTAACCATATACATTTTTCTTTTTTTTTTAAATCACCCTTCTTTTAGACTTACAAGCTGAAAATATTTTATTTTTTTATTTTTTATTTTAGTCTGCATCATATTGAAGAGAGGCCTGCAGTAACCTGATTTGAATTTCAGTGTGTCACATGGTCAAGTGACACAGATTTCTCATTGGCTGAACACAGTGAGAGGGAAGACTAGTTCAAATTCTGTGGCTGACGTCACTAACGAGCAGGAGTCGGAAAGCAGGAAAAGTGCAGAGGACGGGGGACTTTTGATGAGCAACTGCCGTATTTTTTCTGTATATGAGGATCTGTAGGAACAATTTTCAACATTCTATTTGATTTTCTGGAAAAGACTCAAGTAAAAACTTTGGAGTTTGCACGGTAAGTACGCAATTTATTTCCTCCAGCTAAGTGCATGCTGCAGGTGTTTTAAGCTAGCTCTGTCAGTGCAACAGGCTTCAGGGCTACTCGCGGTGACTGTGGCTGTAAAAGCAACTATTAACTTCTAAAAATGATAACTTGTGCTTTTTGTAATAAAAACATAGACACATTGAAGGGTTATGTCTTTCATTGCAGAGTTCATAGGAATGAGCCTCGATGTTTTTTCAAATGTGTCAGTGCTAATTGTGGGAAGACATTTTGCACCTACTCTGCTTTTAAGGGCCATTTTTTATCGCATTTATAATGTGACTGCACCACAGAGTGATTCTACAGCCATTATTGCAAACTTTAAATGTGCAGTTTCACTATGTGTGCGCAATTTTTACACTGTGAAAGACCTTGTGTCTCATTTAAAAGACCACATTGCAGAAAGCAGATCCGTGTCATGTCCTGTAACTGGTTGTGAACATTTCTTTAAAGTAAAGTCATCATTTACTGCTCACATGTCTAGGAACCATAAAGCATGCTCATCTGAAAGCATCAGTGAAATGTATAGGGAAACACGTTCTCAGCCCTCTAATGTCAGTGATGGTGGAAATGTTTTGGAAAGCGTAAATGCAGCTACTCCAACAACTCCAACAAACATCAACACTGATATGTCTGAGGACATTAGTGAACCATATCTCAGAAATCTATGTCTATTTTACCTCAAACTGCAAGGACAACTCCTTGTTCCTGCTTCAACCATTCAGACTATTATTGAGGAAATACAAAATGTGCACGAGATGGTACTAGATTATACATTATCCAAAGTTAGTTCATCATTAAAAACAGACATGGGCTTTGCAGATGAAACAATTGCACAAATCTGCAATAGTATTAAAGAGTCTGATTTGTTTTCAGTTTGTCATCTGGGCCCACTAAGAACAACATATTCACAGAGTCAAACATTCACTCAAATGTTTAAATATACAGAACCAAAAAAAGTGAAATTAGGAATAGATGAAAATATGAAACAAAAGTCTGCCTATTACATCCCAGTGACACAAACATTGAAAAGCCTTTTGCAGTCCGATTTATGGAAGTACAGAGTTTCACAGCAGTCTGAGACTGACACTGATGTATTTTCTGATATAACCGATGGACATAATTTTAAATCAAACCAATTTTTTATTGAAAATCCACAATGCCTGAAGTTAATTTTGTACCAAGATGCGTTTGAAATTGTGAACCCCCTGGGTTCTGCTAAAAAGACACACAAAGTTCTTGCAGTCTATCTTTCTGTGGCAAACTTGCCAATTTACGTGCGATCCAACACTGATCAGATGTTTCTTGTTTTGTTGTGTGTTGAAAAAGACCTTAAACAGTTTGGAATAACCAAGGTTTTCTCAGAGTTGTTGGCAGATCTGAAAGTCCTAAAAACTGATGGGATAACTGTAGATGGAGAAACAATGAAAGGGGCTTTATACTGTATTGCTGGTGATAATTTGGGCTCTCACACTATTGGTGGGTTTACTGAAAACTTCAGTCGCTCTCAATATTTTTGCAGATATTGTGAAATTACGAGAGGTGAGTTTGAAAGTAATCCAAACATTTGTGGTCCACAGCGTACTCCAGAGACCTATGATACAGTTGTTTCCAATCTTCAGGCTGAGAACACTCAAGACAACAAAGGACTAAAGGTAAATTCTGTTTTTAATACACTTGAGTCTTTCCACGTCTGTCATTCTGGCCTGCCACCTTGTTTAGGCCATGACATATTTGAAGGTGTCCTGTCATATGATGTAGCACTATTCATAAAAAATATGATTAAAACAAAGAAATGGTTTACATATACACTCTTAAACAGATGTATCAAACAGTTTAAATACAAAGGATCTGAGGCACTAGCAAAACCATGTGCTGTCAACTCAGAAGGATCAAAGCTCTCAGGCCAAGCAATCCAAAATTGGAATTTATTAAGGTTACTACCAATATTAATTGGTGACAAAGTGCAAAACTTGCAGGATGAAGTATGGCAGTTAACTCTTCAGCTAAAAGACATTGTAGATCTGATATGTTCTCAAAAAATATCTTTGCCCCAGATTGCATATCTTGATGTTCTGATTCAAGAATATTTGGACTCAAGAAAGTTATTATTTCCTGATAATTCTTTAAAACCCAAACACCATTTTTTACGTCACTATCCAGCACTGATTTTAAAATTTGGACCATTGATGAGACTATGGACTATTCGTTTTGAAAGTAAGCATAGTTACTTTAAAAGATGTGCCAGGCACTTCATAAACATTTGTCAAACTTTGTCAGAGCGTCACCAGTTGTATCAGGCATATCTTTTAGCTGGGCAGGGCTGTAGTTATCTGCTGCGAGTCAAAGACAGCTGTGTGTTTTATTCTAACCTTTACAGTGATGCTATTAAACATGCCTTAAGGGACTTTGCATTTGAAGAAAGTAATACCAGAGTTTCCACAGAGTTGGAGTATAAAGGCACTACATATAAAAACGGACACCTTCTTGCGTACAGGAATGATGAATGCATAGAATTTGGAGAACTTCTTCTTGCCTTGATTCAGAATGACGATGCTGTATATTTTCTGATGGATATTCTGAAAGCAGTCTAGCTCCCTGACTACCATCTGTACTCTGTGTCAAAGGACAGGTCCATGTTACAGTGTGTTAACATTAATGACTTCGCTGATTTTTATTCTTTGGTGTCTTACATTCTCGACGGGCATCAAGTCATTTCATTAAAACACAGTATAGTGTCAAAATAAGATTGAATCACATTCAAGGTTGTTAACCTAGTTTAACCCATTGTATTATTCTGAACATTTTCTCAAATAGAGCAACCAAAAAAAAACATATTTCCTGGTAAACTCTACACTTTGGAGATAAATGAAAAAACATATATCCCAATCTTACTTTATGCTGTGTAAATTGTGTCCAATTTTTTTTTCTTTCTGATTCAAGGTGATCTTAATTCCTTACACGTGAAAATGAGTGAATCAGAACCTACTTTCCTCCACACTGCCATTATGGAAGTCTTACCAGAACTACCAGAGCCTACAAAAAACATCCTAGAAGAACAACTGCAGTCCATTGGAGTGGAGTTGGATGATGATCAACGATTCATAGAAGAGGCTGATTTGCTGCCAGCTTTGAGACCTGCACAAGCTCGGAAACTTCTTGCTGCCTGGAAATTGAAATGTGAGTCAAACATCATAAATGAGTTTTGTGATGCTCAAAAATGGATATGAATGTGAATGGGTAACACTGACAGTGTAGTGTAAGCTTTGTTTCATATTGTTTGTTTCTTTTTCGCTACAGACCAAACACCAGAGAACAGCACATCATCATTTGTGGACACCTCACCGGCACAGTCATCGTCACTTTTGTCTTTGTCACCGAGAAGTTCCTCATCCACATCCTCCAGTAGCCCAGGATTGAATATACATAGGGAGGACAGATATGAAATTCCACGGAGTAAGTTTCCTGAGGAACTAGTACAGTCTTTGGAGAGGGGAAAAAAGACCTGGCCCAAAACTAAGGAGGGAAATGGTTCGCACCCTTGTTGCAGAAATGGTGAAAACGTGCACTCGGATAAGTAAAAAACATTGTACTGCAGTTGCCAGAAAGATTGTGGCGAAATATCCTGAATCTCTGCAGGATGTGATAGAGGGAGACGTTATTGGACCCGGGTACCACTCTCTCGTGAAACAGATTCAAAACAGAGTTGAGAATGTGAGACGCAGCTCAACACCCAAAATAAGGAAGAGAAAACATCGTTCTGGGGATTCTGATACGGAGGAGATTCCACTGGAAAAAAGAGCAGCAATGCAGGATACTTACGGGTGTGTTAAATGGGATTTAAAATTTCTGCCCCTCGGAGAAACCCCAGAGAGCCAAGACAACAAGAAGGAAACACTTGATGAAGACAATGTTTTAGCAATCTGAGTCAAATCCCGAACAGGTCAAACATCTAATGAAAGCAACTTTTTATACACAGCGCAAACATGTCAACCAAGGCAAGAATATTAAATATCTGACAGAGAAGTGGCCTTTTTTGTTTGAGGAACTTGGGATGTGAGTCCATTTTAAGGAACTTACAGGGGTTGGTCTTAAAGAAACATTCACATGCAATTTAGATGTGAAGGGAAAGCGGCTGCTTGACTACATGAAATCATTTTGCATCAACAAGAGCAAGAAGTTTCTTCAGACTCTAACAAGGCTGCAGGTGATGCGAGGAGAGCAGAGTGGCTGCTCAGAAGATGTTAAAGAGATGCTCCTGCTTTTGCTCTGCTATTTCAATGAGAAGGAGGATGCCATGTTCTTCTACATAGAAGATACATCCCTGGCGGATGAGGTCCAGCTTGACCAGGTGCCCTTGACGCCAACTGTTATTGTATGTGGTAAGTGAAGTTTCATGTTCTTCTAACGTTACATTATTCTAAAAGTTTTGTCTTTGCACATTGTACATACGTGATATTTTTACTTTATCCATTGATCTCCATTAATCATATTTTATTCTCTTTGCTTTTTAGGACAGTCTTGCTTTTCCTCAAGGAGGTTCATGCTGAGTTTGGATCGTTTCATCATGCACAACAACATCCCGTCCTTCTTTTCAGCACTGTGCCTGATGTTCGGAAGCTACTTCTGCTTTAGCATTCATTATCCAACTGAGCTGGCTTCAACCCTGGAGTTTCTGTAAAGGTACATATTTATGAGTGCTGTCATGCAATTATTTTTTGGGTGGGATTAATTAATCATGACCTGTAATTAATTGATCTAATGAATCTGGTTTTAATCTCACCATGGGCTGCTCATCCCTGGTCCTCAAGATCTACCACCCTGCCTGTTTTCCAACTCTCCCTGAACTGTTTGCTGCTGATTACCTGGACCAAGCGTGTTCATTCAATCAGTATGTGGAGACATCTGATTTAGCTGATCAACAGCTAGCTGGGCTTGGAGATCTGGAAAACTGGCAGGGGAAGAGATACAGAGGAACAAGAATGAGCATCCCTGGCTAACATAATTGGTGTGAAAAGCCTCATTTTGGGGTAATTTTATTTAAATTTGGGAGATTGTGGCACAGTAAAATATCAAAACACAATTTTAAGGGCCGTCTTATTATAACAGACTTTTACAACCTTTACTTTTGCACCACTTAGGGGCAATTCTTCAATCTTGAATGATTAAAAAAAAGTACAACAAAGAAAAAAGCCAAATTGATCTAATTTAGCACATAAAAACTAACTAAAATATTCTGAGTAATCCAAAAACCATTGTTTTATTTATAACATTGTTTTTATGGCTGTAACGATAATTCATGAATCTGTTAAAAACAGATTCAAACTTGCCAACATGTTCATCGAAGCAGAAAATGTAAAAAACGATTTGTGCCTAAATTTAGAAATGCTTTCCCCAAACGTCATTATGTATTTCATTTGTGCCTTAAACGTCATGCATGATTGACGTATAATTGTATAATTTATGTATAATTGTTTACTTTATTAAATATTTTTTTTTTTAGGAAAAAAGTTTGTTGTAAGGGACAGAAAGAAAACATACTTGGCCTTAAAATACCTTTAATTTGTTGTGATAAAAAAAATTGTAATTGTGATTTTAAAACCTTGAATCAAATCGAATAGTGGCCTGATTGTATCGTAACATCCCTAATTGTTTTATATTTGAAAACACAACAATATTTTTAATGCTTTAATTTTGGTGCTGACACAATATGATTTCTTCCCAGTGCTCTTAAAGTCAAAGTGAAGAAATTCAATGAATCGTGGGTTATCTGATCTTTGCGTGGTTTATTCATACTTCTTTGTATTTGATTACCCTCGATGGACATCTGCGCACATCAATGAATGAGGGACGCATGAAATACTTACATGAATTAGGTTTATCACTCATGTACCACAGCAGACTGATATTACATCTGTGACACTATGTTAAGATAAAATCAGAAAAGTGATTTTGCTTTTCATTTGTTATAGATGCTTTTTCTCAATCAATCCGGAAAAAGGAACAAAAGTGGAAAGTAAAAATTCTTCACGCCTCTCTGTGAATCCTCGAGTCCTAACCCTCATCCAAGAGCTTTCTGATCACGAGTGGCCTGATTCCTGAATGTGGACTGGATTCAGTGAGCTTCTATGGACTATTGACTGACTGACCATTTGAGAGAGAACAATTGTAAGTTTTCTTTCTTTTTCTGTATTTCTTTACAATGTTCCTCAAGTTTATCCAAGGAATTGTAAGATTTCTGAGGTTTTCTAAAGTTATTTACAATGTTCATGTATATTAAGGACTTGTTATGGAATGAAATTTGTATCATCTTAAAGTGATAAAAAACAGATGATAAATTTGGAGGAGTTTTTTTTTTTTTTTAAATTGGTCATTGTACATAAAAAAAGTAAAAAATGTGTAAAAAGTTTTCAGCTCGAAAGTACACATTTTAAACTTGGAGGAATTATTGAAATTTTGAAAAATAACTTTGTTTAAAAAAAATTGAATACAGTTTTAAACTCCAAAGTAACCATTTTAAACTTAAAGAACTATTGAAAAATAATGTTGTAAATATAAAAAACTAGCTTTAAACTCAACAGTACACATTTTAAACTTGAAAGAAGTATTGGAAATTTCAAAAATATGTGGAAAATTTAAACGTGAAAAAAATTAAGTGTTTAGTTTTTTTTGCCTCTTTTAAAATCTATTTCTTTTACATTTTTGATATTTATTTCTAGTCTACTTTTTTTTTAATTTACAGTTTATTTTTATAGTTTCAGTAATTCCCTCAAGTTTACAATGTGTACTTTCAAGTTTAAAATTTCTTTATTCATTTTTGATTTTATAATCTGTTTTGTCATTTACCTCAGAAAGATTCAAAATTGACCCCATAAATTCTACAATGTTACAATGTTCTTAGAGAATACCTAATGTATTGTGATTTTAAATAGCACATTTTCTGATTTTTTTTTTTCTATTGTTATTCACAATGTTCTTAAAATGCTCAACAAATTGGGTGATGTGACAAATTTCTCTGTAAGACAACTAAAAGATGTCATGTTAAGATGCATCAGCTCAGCTGTTTCTCAATAAATGTTGAACAAAACTCTGTTCTCTGTTTGTTGTTTTAAGGACTGTTGGATTATTGTTATCTGCAAAATCTAATAATTGACTTTTATTTTTATGTTTTTGAAAACAATATCCACATGTATGGTACTTGAATTGATGGTAAGGTAGGAAGAAAGTACCATATAAAGTAGATTAAATTGCAGTTTTAAGTTTTAGTTTTCACAGCAATCTTATGTTGAACATACACAAAAAGACAATACAATAAGAAAGGACTTTCTATGCATTTTGCAAAAAAAGTCTGATAAACAAAGGACTGGTTCTTACAGTGTCATACACTTTATATTTCAATAATTTTCAATTAATTCTACAAAATATTTATGTACATTAAGCATCTAGCTGATGTAAGAATTACATAAAAAAGTTAATTTATTTACAAGGAAGTTACGATATTTAAACTGCAAAATTTTGTTGACTTAACAGGTTTTTAAAGTGATTCCACTGTGATTTAAATCACTGTATATGTAAATGTAATTTACGGTAAAATTGTACTTTTTACTGAATTTCTCTGGTAACTCCAGCTGCTGGTATTATTCCGTAAAAACATTTTTTTTTACAGTGAAAGTGGACCTCCTGACGCAGGTCCCCTGAAGCAGGTCTCCTATTGCAGGTTTCCTAAAGTGGTTTCCACTACGGCAGGTCTCCTTTCATAGGTCTCCTAAGGCAGCTCTCCTGACACAGCTCTCCTGAAGGAGATCTCTTAAAGTGCGTCTCCTAAGGTAGGTCCCCTGACGCAGATGTTATAAGGTGGGCCTCCTGATGCAGGTGTCATATAGTGGGCCTCCTTACGCAGGTCCCCTGACGCAGGTCTCCTCTTACAGGTTATCTAAAGTGGATTCCACTGACGCAGGTCTCCTTTCACAGGTCTCCTAAGGCAGCTCCCCTGACTCAGGTCTTCTGACGCATATATCCGAAAGTGCGTCTAATGAGGTCGGTCCCCTGACGCAGGTGCTATAAAGTGGACCTCGTAATGCAGGTTTCCTAAAGTTGATTCCACTGACGCATTTTTCCTTTCACAGGTCTCCTAAGGCAGCTCCCCTGACAGCGCTGTCCTGACGGAGATCTCCTAAAGTGCTTCTCCTGATGTAGGTCCCCTGACGCAGGTGTTATAAGGTTGGCCTCCTGATGCAGGTGTGATAAAGTTGGCCACTTGAAGCAGGTGTCACATAGTAGGCCTTCTGAAGCAGGTCTCCTGATGGAGGTTTCTTAATGTGAATTCCACTGATGCAGATCTCCTTTCACAGGACTACTAAATTAGCTCCCCTGACACAGCTTTCCTGATGCAGATCTCCTAAAGTGCGTCTTGTGACATAATGATGTCATCTATGACATCATGTTACATAACGATGTCATCTATGATTTCATATGACATGTTGATGTCATTTATGACATAATATGACATAATTATGTCATAAACGACATAATATGACATGTTGATGTCATCTATGACGTCATTTGACATGTTGATCTCATTTATGACGTCATGTGACATGATGATGTCATCTATGACATCATGTAACACAATGATGTCATCTTTGACTTCATGTGACATAATGAGGTTCATCTATGACTTCATTTGACATGATGAAGTCATCTATGACGTCATGTGACATGATGATCTCATTTATGACTTCATGAGACATGATGTCATCATCTATGACTTCATGTGATATGAAGATGTCATCTATGACGTCATGTGACATGATGTATGTCATCTATGACATCATTTGAGATGATGATGTCATCTATGACGTCATGTGACATGATGTATGACATCTATGATCTCGGGGTCCCGAAAGAGCCGTCCATCCACGTAGACTCACCCGGCGGTGAGGTGCTTCCTCCTCAGCGGGAAAAGAATCTTCCTGCACCGGAGGATCTCCGCCGGGAACTGGTCGTTGACGCTGAAGTGCGTTCCCTTCAGCTCCCGGCCGCGGCTCCTCACCAGCTCCTTCTGTTTGTAGTGCTCGAACTTAGCCACTATGGGTCTCGGACGCTGGTTGTCAGACCTCTTTCCTCCGAGTCGGTGAACTCTGTGGAAGGAGATCTTCTGGACCTCCTCCTTGGGGAGCTTCAGGTGGACCTCCATGAAGGACTTCACCGTGGCCTCCGGGTCTTCTCCCGCCTCCTCTGGAATCCCAGAGATGACCAGGTTGTCCCTCATGCTCCTTGCCTGAAGGTCCAGGAGGGTTTCTTTAATGGAGCGGTTCTCCTCAGAGAGACGAGCGGTGTCGCTGCTCAGAGTCTGGACGGTCTCTCTGAGGGCCTGGTTCTCCGCTGCGAGCTCCTGCACCTGCTGCTGGCTGAACTCCAGGGACTCTCGCAGGCCTTGGAACTCTTTATGGAGGATCTCCAGCAAGTTTAGACGGCAATCAAGGCTGGAGAGCTTCTTATCAATTGACTCCAGGATCTCGCTGACGCCGCTGCCTGGAGAAGGGGCGGCCGCGTTTGGAGGAAGGAGTGGTGGTGTTGGTCTTCCCCATGACGAAGGTATTAAAACACTCGTCTATGAAGCTCTCCAGGTCCTCCAGGCTGTCAAGAACTTAATAATCTTTTTAAAGGTTTAATGAATTTTGTTGTAATTGTTACTTATATGGCGGAAAGAGAAAAGCAGGTGGAAATGTTTGTTCAACCACTTTCGCGCCGCCAAGTTAACTCACCACACACGTCTCGTCGATTCTCGCGATACTCACAGCATCTCGCCCTCTCAGAACTTCCATAATGCGCTGATGAAACAGTCTAATCTGATTTAAATTAATTGAAAATCCGCTCATCAATCATCCACACCTCCATCTCGTCAAAGCAGTTTATTTCTCTCCCCTCTCATGTTTACGTTGCTTTGTTGTTTTTGTTTTTTCTTGTTTTTCTTTTCTTTTTTCCTCTTTTTATTCCCCACCTCTTCCCCCCTCCTCCTCATATTTAAAAGAACTAAAGGCAACACACCCCCGGTAAGTAACCATTTACTCATGCACCAGACAGGCGCGCGCACGTACACGCGATCCCGCACACACTCGCCGACATACCGCAAACACCTCACATAGGCTCATATAGGACACATACAACAACTCACACAGCCAGGAAACATTCACGCGCACAAACGCACAGCGCTTCTCTGCGCACTGGTCAGCGGGCACGCGCACAGGAATCACAGACGCATGCGCATTACTTAGTATAACACTCTCAGTGTAGTCATGTCCAGTCTGAACATCTTTAGCTGGAATGTGCGTGGACTTGGCTCTGGGCCAAAGAGGCTGAAAGTTTTCAACCATCTGAATGATCTAAAAGCAGATCTAGTTTTACTGCAGGAGACCCACTTATCTAAATCAGCTGATCATCTCCTGTGCTGCTCACAATTCCCGTCCATCTACTCAGCTAGTTACAACTCCAAACAAAGAGGAGTTGCTATTTTGATTAATAAAAATATGACATTTACCCATAAGGACACAATTGTTGTTTCAGAAGGCAGATTTGTAATTATTAACATATCTGTTCAGAATAAAGATTTCTGTATAGCCAGCATCTATGGTCCCAATGCTGATGAATCCTCCTTCTTTCACAGATTCTTCACTTCACTTTCGGTTCATGGTGACTCCACAATAATTATAGAAGGAGACCTCAACTTGGTCCTTGATGCTGAACTTGACAGACTGAGCACAGCAGGACACCAGCGCACATGGCGGTCTGCAAGTATTTTTAAGCAGTACATGGATGAGTTGGGTCTCTGCGACACTTGGCGCTCATGTCACCCAGACGCTAAAGGGTTTACTTTCTTTTCTCCAGTTCACCACTCACAGTCTCGCTTAGACTACTTATTAGTCAGTAATTCTCTTTTAAAAGATATCAAGGATCCCAACATTCATCCAATTATCATTAGTGATCATGCACCAGTTTCTGTAAATATTTCTAGAGATATACCCAAACCTTCAGGCTTAACCTGGAGGTTTAACACTTCTCTGTTAAAAGATCAAGAGTTCATTCAGTTCTTTAAAAAAGAGTGGGCAACCTTCTTGGAATTTAATGATACTCCTGATATTTCACCATGTGTTCTTTGGGAAACAGCAAAAGCAGTGATGAGAGGAAAAATAATCTCTTATTCAACGAATAAAAAACACAAAGAGAAAGCAGATTTATTAGAAATAGAAAATAAAATCAAAGATCTAGAGGCTGCTTATGTTGCTTCTGCACAAGAACACATTCAGGAAGATCTGAAAAATTTAAAGCTTCAGTTAAATGATATCATCAATAAGCAAACACAATTCCAAATACAAAAACTTCGACTCGTAAATTTTGAAAACTCAAACAAATCTGGTAAATTTTTAGCTAATCAGCTTAAAATTAATAAAGAAAAAGCAACAATTACTTCTATTATGGACCACACAGGAAATGTCACTCATGACCCGGTTATAATTAATAAAACATTTAAAGATTTTTATAAAAACTTGTACACATCACAGGTCAATCCATCAGAGCAAAGTATGAACTCATTTCTTAATAATGTAACTCTACCCAAATTAAATGAGGATCAAAGCTCAAACTTAGACTCTCCGCTCTCATTGGCTGAACTTCATGAAGCTCTGTTGCTGATGCCCAACAACAAAGCTCCAGGACCTGATGGCTTTCCTGCTGAGTTTTATAAGGAATTCTGGGAACAGCTGGCACAAACTTTTTATAAAATGGTTACATTTATCAAGGAAAGCCAATCACTGCCACCACACATGAATTCAGCTAACATAATCCTCCTTCTTAAACCAGAAAAAGATCCCACAATTCCTTCAAGCTATCGCCCCATTTCTCTAATTAACGCAGACGTAAAAATTATTTGCAAAGCACTCGCGCAGAGAATAGAAAAAATCACCCCTCATATAATTCATCATGATCAAACTGGATTCATTAAAGGTAGACACTCAAGTGATAATGTCCGCAGACTTGTAAACATAATAGATTCTGCCACTATTAAAAACCAGGAAATGACCATACTCTCATTGGATGCTGAAAAAGCATTTGACAGAGTAAACTGGAAGTTCCTCATTGCTGCCCTCCATAAGTTTGGGTTTGGAGAATCCTTCATTGATTGGATAAAAATATTATATCACAACCCAAATGAGAACCAACAAACAGACTTCTGACAGGTTTTTTCTTGGTAGAGGGACCAGGCAGGGTTGTCCACTCTCCCCCTCTCTGTTTGCTATATTTATTGAACCTTTGGCTGCAGCAATAAGACAGCGTGAGAGCATTAAAGGAATTACAACAAAATACAGTAATCATAAAATTAGTCTTTATGCTGATGACATATTACTTTAAACAATTCACATTCCATTAGTGAAACAACAACAATTATTAATGAATTTTCCTCTATTTCAGACTACTCAATTAACTGGAACAAATCAGTTTTATTGTCACTGAATGGTAATGCTGAGCAAACTACCTCAATCCCAGTCAAATCAGGCAATATCAAATATCTAGGCATTTATTTCTCCCCGAAACTATCAGAACTGGTGCAACTAAACTACACCCAGTTACTGAAAAGTATACAGGACGATCTAACCCGCTGGGTCAACCTGCCTCTGTCACTCATGGGTAAGATAACCACAGTAAAAATGAAAATTTTATCCAAAGTTAATTATCTCTTCTCAATGATCCCCACACAACCACCACTAAAATGGTTCCAAACATTAGACTCAGCCATATCCAGCTTCTTCTGGAACAATAAACCTGCAAGAATTAGTCTAAAAACTTTAAAATCTAGAAAAAGCTGTGGAGGCTTAGAATTACCTAACTTCCACAACTATTTTCTTGCCAATAGATTGCAATACATCTTAAGATGGTTAAAAAACAATCCAGAAACCAACCCATGGATGGATCTGGAACAGGCATTCTGTGGAAAGATCAACTTGTCAGATCTACCATTTACCAGCCCATTTACTTGAGCACTTAATTATCGACAGAAGATTCATAACGCACCAAGAACTACAAGAAAAACATGGAATAAATAAATTCTTGGAATATCAGCAACTTAAATCTGTAATTACTAAAACATTTAAATCCAGTGACAATGACCTAAAATTACCAGAACTAGTTACCTCTATGATTAATTTTTCATTGAATAAAACTCTCTCCAAAATATACAAACTCATATGCAACTTAGATAAGGAAGTCTCAATTCCAACAACAAAATGGGATGCAGACTTAGGCAGTAGTACAGACACAAGCTTCTGGTCAGAAATTTGTCTAAATACCTTCAAACTAACAAAAAGTCCAAACCTACAACTAATCCAATTTAAAACTCTTCACAGAATTTACTTTACTGGACAGAGGATGTTCAAGATGGGTCTCAAAAACTCAGACATTTGTGAGCATTGTGATAGTAATTTACCCGACAATTACATGCATGCTCTGTGGTTCTGTACACCTGTGCAGGCTCTCTGGCAACAGGTATGTGCTGATTTATCAGTCTGGCTTAAGGTTTCAATCACAGCCTCACCTTCACTTTGTGTGCTGGGTGACATGAGTGCCATTGATACAGAGGGAAGATTAGCATCTTTAATCTTCATAACTCTTTGTATAGCAAAAAAAACAATTTTATTAAACTGGAAAAACAAGAAAAATATTAGTGTAAGTCATTACAGAAATCTGCTATTGGATCATATCAGCTTGGAAAAAATGTCAACTAGGAGTTCAAATATCCTGGAAGGAATTCGGGCTCTCTGGTCTCCCATAGCTAACGCCATAACTTAGGGGGCGGGGTTCTTGGGTGTCGCCGCGCCCTGGAGGTCTGCCGGGATTTTGGTGCCGGGGTCGGGGCCTCCCTGGCGCCTGGTGGGGGTGGGGGGGCTCTGTTAGTCGGGGGGTCTGGTACGGCGCCTGGATGGGGCAAGCGCGGGGGCTGCGTGGTCTCCCGGGCCTGGGCGGGGGGGGTGTGGGTGGTGCATTGGGTGGGGGTCTGTCTTGGCTCGGGGGGTGGTCCTTCTGCGTGCGCTGGGGGGGCTTGCGTGGGGCCCTGGTCCTGGGGGGTCTGCCTGCGCTGGATGGGTGGCCCGTCTGCACCCGGGGGCTGGGATCACTCCTTCTCCGGCCCTGGGACGGGGTGGGGCAACCCTCTTGGGGCCTGCGTTTGCTCCAGGAAAAGCATAACATGGCGGGGTCTGGGGGGAGCGGGCCAAAGGGGGGGTGTTCATGGGCCAGGCAGCCACAGGGGCGGTGCTTGGGGGGGGAGGGGGGGGGCTTGCGCCTGTGGAGTGGGGGGTGTGGGGCCTGGGGAGACTTGGGCCCAATGCTGGGGGGGGCAGGGGGACAGTTGTTTCATCATCGGGGGTCAGTCTGGTAGCTGTCCCCGACCTCCCCTCCTTCCTCATACAAACACTTATTAGGTTGGAGGTGGGTGTGCTTGCGGAATACTTCGAGGGGCCGAGCCACTTGGCAGTGGTCCCCCCCTCTCCGCACAGTTTCGCCCCCTTCTCTTGGTTTTAAATGCACCTTAGACACGTAGGACCCTTGGTGGGGGGGTGCTGGGACATCACTGCCAGCAAGCAGGAGATGTCCTCCTAGTGCTCAACCCTCCAATTTTAACTGCACCGTAGACATTTAGGGCTCCTTGGCGAGAGGGTGATTGGACATCCCTGTAAGCAATCAGGAGATGTCCCCAGTGCCCTGCTCGCCAATTTTAACTGCACCCTTTATGACACACACCCTTCAACCACAAGAAACACACCTCAACATACACACACAAATACATTACACAAGGAAGATGGTACTACTGATCTTCTGTCCCCTACCCCATCCCCGGTGGGGGAAACAGGACCTTCAGCGGCGGCGGCGGCCTTGTCTCTTGGGTGTCGGCCTCCTGGGCCTGGCAGCCCCCTCCCCACGCGGGGAGAGGGATCCCTCAGTCCTCTGGCAAGTCCATGAGCGGGGGATCATATTCCATCTGAGCCTGGAGGGTGTCTGTGTCCTTGTGGTGCGGGTTCTGGTCCTTACCCTCGGGTGACGGGCCCCTTCTAAGTCACAACATAGGAGAGCCTGGCCAGGCTATGTACTCCTTCGGGGACCCCCACTTCTCTTGGTCATCCCTCCTCTAGGTGGGGGTGGCTGACCCCTGCTGTGCTCTCTTCTGGATCTCCGCAACTGCCTGGAGCTTCGGAGCGGGTCTCCCTTGGGGGGTCCTGGCTCGTACCTGGGGCTGGGGTGGGGGGATGCTCAGAACTCCTGGGTGGTGGTGGGCGGCTTGTCTGGGGTGGTGGGGCTCTCGGGGGTGGGGCCCCACGCTGGACCGCCGGGCGCGGTGGGGGGGCTGCTCTCCTGACTGGGCTGGGCCCTGCGCTCTGTGTTTCCGTACCTCACTGCCCTCGGGTGTTGGGGGCCCATGTGGTGGTCCTGCGGGCCCTGGTCTGGGTGCTTGGCCGGACTACCTGGCGGGCGGATCTCCTCCATTGACCCCACAGTATGGGTGCGGGGGCGGGTCCTGGTCGGGGCTGCTGCCTCGGCGGGGGTCTTGGTGTGGGGATGTCTGGGAGCTCTCCCTCCTTTTTTTCTTTCCATTCCTTCATCCACTTCAGCTTAACATAACATTCACCTGAGCAGAGGCGTCGGCTCACATTTGCACTTCCAAATAGTGTGCGTGTCAGAATGTAATGCTTTACATGTGTTGGTTGGTATGCACAAGTGTGCGTGTGAAATGTGGACAAGTTTGTGAACACTCTTGGAGCCGGCAGGTATGTTTGTAACAGCTGAGTGTGTGGACAGGTCCCGCCCATTTTAGACCAACACTCACTATTGTAATGGGTATAGGCTTCAGCATTTTGTTGCCTGTAGACTTACAATTCTACTTTCTCCTTCCATTAGTCATCCTCTAAAATCAATAACACAGCCCCCCCCTTTCTCTCTCTTTTCCCCCTTTCTCTTTCCGTCCGGTCCAACAAAAAGAACACAAACAAAATTAATATTAATAAAGTTTGGTTTAAATTACAAAAGGGGCTTATACCAACATACATTTTGTGTTCCCAATGATTTATAACCCCCGATTGTAAGCGTAGAATCTGTCTAATGCAAGAGGTTCCCAGCTCATATCTGTTTGCTCAGCTGTTGGACAGGACAAGTTTAAAAAAAAAAAAAAATAAAAAAAATTGACATGATGATGTCATCTATGACGTCATGTGACATGATGCTCTCATTTATGACTTCATGTGACATGATGATGACATCTATGACTTCATATTACATGATGATATAATCGATGACGTCATGTAACATGATGTTGTTTTAATCTATGACATCATATGACATGTCATTTATGACATCATATGACACGATGATGTCATGTCGTTTATGACATCACCGTGTCATATGTCATAAACAACATCATATGACATGATGACGTCATCTATGACGTCATGTGACATGATTGATGTCATCTATGACGTCATGTGACATGATGATGTCATAAACGACATTATATGACATAATGATGTCGTTTATGATATTATATGACATAATGATGTCATCTATGAACTCATGTGAGATGATGTCATCTATAACATCATATGATATGAAGATGTCATCTATGACATCATATGACATGATGTCAAATGACATCATATGAAATAATGATGTCATCTATGACATCATTTGACATGATGATGTCATCTATGACTTCATGTGACTTGATGTCATCTATGATGTCATGTGACAATGATGTCATCTATGACATCATATGACATGATGATGTCATCTATGACGTTATGTGACAGAATTATGTCATTTATGACATTATATGACATAATGATGTCATCTATGATGTCATGTGACATGATGATGTCATCTATGACATCATGTTACATGATGATGTCATCTATGATTTCATATGACATGATATTTATGACATCAAATGACATAATTATGTCATAAACAACATCATATGACATAATTATGTAATAAACGACATCATATGACATGATGATGTCATCTATGACATAATTTGACATGTTGATCTCATTTATGACTCTATGTGACATGATGATGTCATCTATGACATAATATGACATGATGATCTCATCAATGATGTCATGTGACATGATAATGTCATCTGTGACATTATATGACATGATGATGTCATCTGTGACTTCATATTACATGATGATATAATCGATGACGTCATGTGACATGATGTCATCTATGACATCATATGACAAAATGATGTCATCTATGACATCATATGACACGATGATGTCATCTATGACATCATATAAAACGATGATGTCATCTATGACATCATATGACACGATGATGTCATCTATGACATCATATGACACGATGATGTCATCTATGACATCATATGACACGATGATGTCATCTATGACATCATATGACACGATGATGTCATCTATGACATCATATGACACGATGATGTCATGATGTCCTTTATGACATCATATGACACGATGATGTCCTTTATGACATCATATGACACGATGATGTCATCTATGACATCATATGACACGATGATGTCATCTATGACATCATATGACACGATTATGTCATCTATGACATCATATGACACGATGATGTCATCTATGACATCATATGACACGATGATGTCATCTATGACATCATATGACACGATGATGTCATCTATGACATCATATGACACGATGATGTCATCTATGACATCATATGACACGATGATGTCATGATGTTCTTTATGACATCATATGACACGATGATGTTGTTTGTGACATCATATGACACGGTGATGTCATAAAGGACATCATGACATCATGTGACATAATAATGTCATCTTTGACATCAGATGATATCAATGACGTCATGTGACATGATGATATCTATGAGGCTATTTGACATGATGATGTCATCTATGAGGCTATTTGACATGATGATGTCATCTCTGACATCAGATGACATGATGATGTCATTTATGATATCATATGAAATGATGTCATCAATGACGTCATATGACATGATGATGTCATCTATGATACTATAAGACATGAGAATGTCATCTATAACTTTATGTGACATGATGATGTCATCTATAACTTTATGTGACATGGTGATGTCATCTCTGACATCATATGACATAATAATGTCATCTTTGACATCTGATGAAATGATGTCATCTAGACATCAGATGATATCAATGATGTCATGTGACATGATGATGTCATCTATGACATCGTATGACATGATGATGTCATCTATGACATCATATGACATGATGATGTCATCTTTGACATCATATGACATAATGATGTCATCTATGACATAATTTGACATGGTGTTATCTATGACATCATATGACATAATGATGTCATCTTTAACATGATATGACATGATATCATCTATGATGCTTTTTGACATGATGATGTCATCTTTGACATCAGATGACATGATGATGTCATCTATGACTTAATTTGACATGATAATGTCATCTTTGACATCAGATGACATGATGATGTAATCTATGACGCTATTTACCATTGATGATGTCATCTATGACATAATTTGACATGATGAAGTCATCTATGACTTTATGTGACATGATGATGTAATCTATGACATAATTTGACATGATGATGTAATCTTTGACATCAGATGACATGATGATGTCATCTATGACATTATATGACATGATGATGTCATCTATGACATTATATAACATGATGATGTCATCTATGACTTCATGTGACATGATGATGTCATCTATGACGTCATATGACATGATGATGTCATATATGGCATCATGTTACATGATGATGTCACCTATGATGCTATAAGACATGATGATGTAATCTATGACATAATTTGACATGATGATGTCATCTATGACATCATATGACAAAATGATGTCATCTATGACATCATATGACACGATGATGTCATCTATGACATCATATGACACGATGATGTCATCTATGACATCATATGACACGATGATGTCATCTATGACATCATATGACACGATGATGTCATGATGTCCTTTATGACATCACCGTGTCATATGATGTCACAAACAACATCGTATGACATGATGATGTCATCTATGACATCATATGACATAAT
This sequence comes from Oryzias celebensis, assembly GCA_014656515.1. Classification (NCBI taxonomy): domain Eukaryota; kingdom Metazoa; phylum Chordata; class Actinopteri; order Beloniformes; family Adrianichthyidae; genus Oryzias; species Oryzias celebensis. Next base: position 75,717 of record BNCR01000043.1, read on the forward strand.
AATGTCATCTTTGACATCAGATGATATCAATGACGTTATGTGACATGATTATATCTATGAGGCTATTTGACATGGTGATGTCATCTATGAGGCTATTTGACATGATGATGTCATCTTTGACATCAGATGACATGATGATGTCATTTATGATATCATATGAAATGATGTCATCAATGACGTCATATGACATGGTGATGTCATCTATGATGCTATAAGACATGAGAATGTCATCTATAACTTTATGTGACATTATGATGTCATCTATAACTTCATGTGACATGATGATGTCATCTCTGACATCATATGACTTAATAATGTCATCTTTGACATCTGATGAAATGATGATGTCATTTAGACATCAGATGATACCAATGATGTCATGTGACATGATGATGTCATCTATGACATCATCATGATGATGTCATCTATGATATCATCTGACAAAATGATGTCATCTTTGACATCAGATGACATGATGATGTCATCTTTGACATCATGTGACATGATGATATCATCTATGAGGCTATTTGACATGATGTCATCTATGAGGCTATTTGACATGATGATGTCATCTATGACATAATTTGACATGATGATGTCATCTTTGACATCAGATGACATGATGATGTCATCTATGACATCATATGACATGATGATGTCATCTATGACATCATATGACATAATGATGTCATCTTTGACATAATTTGACATGGTGTTATCTATGACATCATATGACATAATGATGTCATCTTTAACATGATATGACATGATATCATCTATGATGCTTTTTGACATGATGATGTCATCTTTGACATCAGATGACATGATGATGTCATCTATGACTTAATTTGACATGATAATGTCATCTTTGACATCAGATGACATGATGATGTCATCTATGACGCTATTTACCATTGATGATGTCATCTATGACATAATTTGACATGATGAAGTCATCTATGACTTTATGTGACATGATGATGTAATGTATGACATAATTTGACATGATGATGTAATCTTTGACATCAGATGACATGATGATGTCATCTATGACATTATATGACATGATGATGTCATCTATGACTTCATGTGACATGATAATGTCATCTATGACGTCATATGACATGATGATGTCATATATGGCATCATGTTACGTAATTATGTCATTTATGACGTAATATGACATGATGATGTCATCTATGGCATCAAATGACATGATGATGTAAACTATGACGTCATTTGACATGATGATGTCATCTATGACATCAAATGACATGATGATGTCATCTATGACATCAAATGACATGATGATGTCATCTATGACGTTATGTGAAATGATGCTATCATCTGTGACATCATGTGACCTGATGATGTCATATGTGACATCATGTGACATTATAATATCATATATGACGCTAAATGACATGATGATGTCATCTATGACTTCATATGACATGATGATTTAAGTTCTGATGTCATGTAATATAGTAATATCATTTATGATCTCATGTGACATGATAATGTCATTTATGATGGCATGTGACATGTTGATGTCATCTATGACATCATCTAACATAATGATGTCATCTTTGACATCATATTACATGATGGTGTCATATATGACATAATGTGACATGATAATGTCACATATAACGCTAAATGACATGATGTCATCTACGACATCATGTGACATGATGATGTCATCTATGACATCATGTGACATGATGATGTCATTTATGACATCATGTAATATGATGATGTCATTTATGACATCATTTGACATATTCGTGTCATCTATGACTTCATGTTACATGTTGATGTCTATGACATTATGTGACATGATAATGTCACATAATGCCAAATGACATGATGATGTAATCTATGACATTATGTTACATAATGCTGTCATCTATGACGTCATATGACATGATGATGTCATATATGGCATCATGTGACATGATGATGTCATCTATGACTTGAGGTGATATGATGATGTCATCTATCTCATCATGTGACATCATTTTCTCATCTATGACATTTTGTGACATGATGATGTCATCTATTACGTCATTTGACATGTTGATGTCGTCTATGACATCATTTGACATGATGATGTCATCTATGACATCATTTGACATGATAATGTCATCTATGACATCATATGACATCATGATGTCATCTATGACGTCATGTGACATGATAATGTCATCTATGACATCATGTGGCTTAATGATGTCATATATGTCATCATGTGACATCAGTTTGTCATGGATGACATCTTGTGATATGATGATGTAATCTATGACGTCATGTCACATGATTCTGTCATCTATGACATGTTACATAATGATGTCATCTATGACGTCATATGACATGATGTCATTTTTGACATCATGTGACATAATGATGTCATCTATGACGTCATATGACATGATGTCATCTATGACATCATGTGACATAATGATGTCATCTATGACGTCATATGACATGATATCATATATGACATCATGTGACATTATATATGACATAATGTGACATTACGATGTCATCTATGATGCTATATGACATGATGATGTCATCTAAGACATAATTTGACATGATGTTGTCGTATATGACTTCAAGTGACATGATGGTGTCATATATGACATCATGTGACATGATGATGATATATGATAATATGATATATGATGATATATGATATCACATATCATATATGACGTCATATAATATGATTTCTCCGTCATATGAAGTCTCTGAAGGCAGCACCCCTGACACATTTGTCCTGATGCAGATCTCCTAAAGTGCGTCTCTTGAGGTAGGTCCCCTGACGCAAGTGTTATAAGGTGGCCATCCTGACGCAGGTGTCATATAGTGAGCCTCCTGACGCAGGTCTCTTAATGCAGGTTTCCTAATGTGGATTCCACTGAGGCAGGTCTCTTTTCACAGGTCTCCTAAGGATGCTCCCCTGACACAGCTCTCCTGATGGCTAACTCCTAAAGTGCGTCTCCTAAGGTAGGTCCCGTTAGCAGGTGTAATAAGGTGGGCCTCCCGACGCAGCTTCCCTGACGCAGGCCTCCTGAGGCAGATCTCCTGAAGTGCCTCTTCTGAGGTAGGTCCCATGACGCTGGTGTTATAAGGCTGGCCTCCTGATGCAGGTGTCATAAAGTGGGCCTCCTGACGCAGTTGTCATATAGTGGGCCTCCTGACGCAGCTCCACTGATGCAGGCCTCCTGATGCAGGTTTCCTAGGGTGGATTCCACTAACGCAGGTGTCATAAAGTGGGCCTCCTGACGCAGGTCCCCTGACGCATTTCTCCTGATGCAGGTTGCTCAAGGTGGATTCCACTGATGCAGGTTTTATAAAGTGGTTCTCCTGATGCAGCTCCCTTGACACAGGTCTCCTGACAGGGGATCTCCTAAAGTGCATCTCCTGAGGTAGTTTCCCTGAAGCAGGTGATATAAGGTAGGCCTCCTGACGTAGGTCCCTTGACGCAGGTGTTATTAGGTGGGTCTCCTGACGCAGGTGTCATAAAGTGGGCCTTCTGATGCAGTTGTCATATAGTGGGCCTCCTGACGCAGGTCTCTTGATGCAGGTTTCCCAATGTGGATTCCACTGATGCAGATCTCCTTTCACAGGACTACTAAAGCAGCTCCTCTGACTGAGGTCTCCTGATACAGAACTCCGAAAGTGCGTCTCCTGAAGTAGGTCCCCTGACGCGGGTGTTATAAGGTGGGCTTCCTGACACAGGTGTCATAAAGTGATCCTACTGACGCACGTCTCCTGATGCAGCTTTCCTGATCCAGGTCTCCTAATGTGGATACCACTGACGCATTTCTCCTTTTACAGGTCTCCTAAGGCAGCTTCCCTGACAGCGCTCTCCCGTCAGAGATCACCTAAAGTATTTTTCCTTAGGTAGGTCCCCTGATGCAGGTGTTATAACGTGGGCCTCCTGACTTAGGTGTCATATAGTGGTTCTCCTGACGCAGCTCTTAAAGTGCGTCTCCTAAGTTAGGTCCCCTGACGCAGCTGTCAAATATTGGGCCTCCTGACGCAGGTCCCCTGATGCAGGTCTACTGATGCATGTTTCCCAATGTGGATTCCACTGATGCAGGTCTCCCTTCACAGGTCTCCTAAGGCAGCTCCCCTGACACATGTCTCCTGTTGCAGATCTCCTAAAGTGTGTCCCTGAGGTAGGTCCCCTGACGCAGTTGTCATAAAGTGGGCCTCCTGACGCAGGTCCCCTTTCATAGGTCTGCTAAAGCAACTTCCCTGACACAGTTTTCTTGATATAGATCACCTAAAGTGCGTCTCCTGAAGTAGATCCCCTGACGCAGGTGTCATTCTGTAAGCAACCTGACTCAGGTCTCCTGAAGCAGGTCTCCTGATGTAGGTTTTCTAAAGTAGATTCCACTGACGCAGGTCTCCTTTCACAGGTCTCCTCCGGCAGGTCCCCTGACACATGTCTCCTTACGCAGTTCTCCTAAAATGCGTCTCCTGAGGTAGGTCCCCTGACGCAGGTGTTATAAGGTTGTTATCCTGACGCAGGTGTCAAAAAGTGGGCTTCCTGACGCAGGTCCCCAGACGCAGGTCTTTTAATGCAGGTTTCATAAAGTTGGATTCCACTGACGCAGGTGTTATAAAGTGGGCCTCCAGATGTAGGTGTCATAAGGTGGGCCTCCTGACACAGGTCCCCTGACGCAGCTCTACTGATGCAGGTTATCTAAAGTGGATTCCACTGACGCAGGTCTCCTTTCACAGGTATCCTAAGGCAGCTCCCCTGACTCAGGTCTTCTGACGCAGATCTCTTGATGCAGTTTTCTAAAGTGGATTCCACTGACGCAGGTGTCATAAAGTATGCCTCCTGACACAGCTTCCCTGACACAGGTCTTCTTATGCAGATCTCCTAAAGTGCGTCTCCTTACGCAGGTCTCTTAATGCCGGTTTACTAAAGTGGATTCCACTGACGCAGGTGTCAAAGTATGTCTCCTGACACAGCTTCCCTGACACAGGTCTCCTTATGCAGATCTCCTAAAGTGCGTCTCCTGAGGTAGGTCCCCTGACGCAGGTGTCATAAAGTGGGCCTCCTGATGCAGGTGTCATAAAGTGGGCCTCTGGAGGCAGGTGATTTAAGTTAGGCTACCTGATGCAGGTCCCCTGACGCAGGTCTCTTGAAGCAGGTTTCCGAAAGTGGATTCCACTTACGCATATGTCCTTTCACAGGTCTCCTAAGACAGCTCCACTGACCCAGCTCTCCTGACGGAGATCTCCTAAAGTGCGTCTCCTAAGGTAGGTCCCCTGACGCAGGTCCCCTGACACATGCCTACTGATGCAGGTTTCCTAAAGTGGATGCCTCTGACGCAGATGTCATAAAGTGGGCCTCCTGAAGCAGCTTCCCTGACACAGGTCTCCTGATGCAGATCTCTCAAAGGGCGTCTCATGAAATAGGTCCCCTGACACAGGTGTCATAAGGTGGGTCTCCTGACGCAGGTGTCACAAAGTGGGCCATCTGACGCAGGTTTCCTGAAGTGGATTTCACTGACGCATATGTCCTTTCACAGGTCTCCTAAGATAGCTCCCCTGATATGAAGGTAAAGATGTGTCAAAATGCATGAGCTTGTAGATTTGATTTGAGAACTTGTAAAATAGGATGTGAGAACTCGTGCACCAAAAATCTGAATCTGTGTGTAGAAATCTTCTGCTGTAAAGAAGAAATGTACACACGTAAAATAAATGTCAAATCAAAGAAGAGGATATAGTTTCACACAGATTAGATTTAAATGTAGACACAAAACAATTTCTACAAATGTGTAGATTTATGTTTCCACAAATAAAATCACAACTGACAAATCACTATTTGCGTGTGTTAATTTTGAGTTACGACTTCAAGTCGGGGATTACAACTACCCGAATCTGCTGCTGCGTGTGTGCGAATCTAATGCCGCGAATCACAGCAGCTACAACAACGCTCTGACTTTTGAATCATTCCTTACGAAATGTTTGCCTCAAAAGTAACCTGTGTCCGATAATGGAAGTGGGGCGGGGCCTCGGAAGGGCTGGCGAGTCATGGGTAGGTCAACCAATCAGAGTGCAGGACTCAGAAGACCAGACTCAGAACTCCGGTGTTGTTGGACCTGCCGGCAGCCATGGCTCACCCGTCTGGGGTAAGTTGCCTTAGTAAACATTGTGTTTGCTACTTCGTTGTGTCTTTACAGTATATAAAGTCACGCCGACCAAATGTCATAAAATATTACACTGGTCTTCCGTGATTTGTGTGAAAGCCGGCGGCTTTTGGGGCAACGGCATCATTCACAGGAGTGCGAAGAGGTTGGCTCTTCTACTGTTTGAATATTAAAGCTGGTAGATTTTCATATTTATAAGTCAAAAATTGACACATTTCTACAAAATTGCATATTAATTCTCTTACAGGACCTGCATATTCCACAAATAGACTGGGAAAGCAGTGGTCTTGTGTGCAGTGACCCCAACCCTGGCATCTGGCTGGCTTGACCGCTGCAGTTAACCCACTGGGATCAACAAATCTTGGTGTTGATGTTTATTTAGCCACTCTGCAGTACACGCAGAGCATTGGTTACATGTAACCTAAGTTCCAAAATTGTCAAAAATAAACCCCCCCTCCAACAAAAAAAAAACTTTCTTCATGGTTTTTATTGTCAGTCATTTACTGTAGATAACTAAAGCTATAAAACACATTTTACTGACAGAAAAGTCAAGTTATTATCCATGTAATGATCTATGCAATAACTTAAAAGAGGAGGTGGCTTCCAAGCAGGCACTGAGATTAAATAGTCATCTTGAGTTTAAATGCAATAATCTGCCTAGGAGAAATGTTAACGGGGTTAATAGGTCAAATTGAGTCATTGCAAACAGAAATTACTTTCCGTACAGAAAATCAGGTCTTTAATAAGAGTTTGAAACAACAGGTTCAGACATTTAATGAAACATTGCAACGACAATATCTGAGCAGGTCTTGAGGCAAAAATCTTAAAAGCAGTAAAACATACTTATAAAATGGAGACCGAAATAGATTAAATGAAAAACATCTACTCCGAGATCTAGCAGAATCTGATCGCTTTAAGAAAATTACAGAAAGCTTAAGAACGGGTATAAACACCCTCCATATTACCAAAACACCAGAGAGGAAAGTTAAGGGCTTGAATGCAAAACTTTCTGTGCTACGCTTTCCTCTCGAGATTAATAAATGATCATGCTCAAAAGAGCAGTATAGGAAAATCCTAAGAATCACAAATTGTCGTAGATGAACAGGCTTCTCAAAAAACAGACAAAAAAAATCCTACGCAGGACTTGGCATTAGGCAAATTAGGACAACCATTTTATTGAACTCAAGTTTCAGTCAATATAAAATAAATAAATAAAAAATTGTAAAGGTTCTGAGTTGGTGATCCATACCATGGAAATGACCAGATGTTTTGGGTTTATTACGGTCACCAGCCAAAAGTCTTAAAAGACAATAACCATAAAACAAAAAAAGGTATTCTTAACAAATTTAACATCACTGATGTAGAAAATGTGTGTAGTGTGGCTTCATAACAGAATGTAGCCAAACTCGTGTTTTCAGATTTCATATTAGTCCAAAACCATAATCATTACTTGCAATGCAGCATTCCAAACTGTCTTGGAATTGAGCATAACTTGTGTAATGACTCGGCAAACGTAAGATGTGGAAACAGGTGGACGATGTTGGATGGTCTGCTGGCTTCACCTCCACTTGCATGTCCTGCATGGGTTTCTCCCAGCCAACCCAAAACTTCACCAGTTGCGTCCGTTTGTGTTCTGTGACTTAATGGCAACAAATGACACAGAAAATATTTAAAAAATAAAAAGAATGTTGACTTAAAAAGTTTTAAATAAGTACATTAGTGCAAAAAAGTTTTCTGAAACAAATGTAATTCCTGCTAAGTACTAAGGTCTATTGAAAAATTTTTTTGTAGCTATTAAAGTAATTCATTGATTCTTACCATTACTTACAAAAGTAATGTTATGACAACTTAATTTTTTAAAAATAAACCTGTGCATTTTCAAGGCCTATATTCCAAAAAAACACAATATACCTGTCTCCACAAACTTGCGTAGATACCCAGCAACTACAGACTTGACAGCAACGGAGCATCCATCTTCATTCTGCTCCTCATCTTCCGGCCAAATTATGTTTTGCAGGACCATCTTTATACAAATAAGATAAAATGTCTACTGTGTAATTTTTTTTTTAACTCGTATGGTTTAATCAGAATGCAGAACAACATACCTGAGCACTGCATTCAGCCATTTTTCGACATGGAAAAACCAGAGCAAGAACATCTGGCCTTGCCTCCAACAATGGCCACAACATTGACTCCTGCAGGCCCTCTCTTAGCTGATGTACTTGCTGTGAAGTTCGCCCAAGCACCTACAGAAAGATTGGAATTGCTGTTTAACTACATTAAGGAGTAATGACGGGGCCATGATGAACAGACTAAATATAAAATAAAAAAGAAGAAATCCTTAAAGAAAAAAAAAGATTTATTTTGCTATATTGCAGTAGCAGCTTTAATTTAGAATGTGCATCGTTCACAAAAACTTAGTAAGATTGTTATTTGCATGATCATTTGACCTCACCGCATATTGAAGCAGACTTTGTAAAAGCCATGCCTGGTTTGTTGTTGTCACCACAGGAAGATCCCAAGATAGAGCTAGGTGATCAACAGCTTCTCTTTGATCTTCTGTGAGAGTGCGGACATCGGTCTTATCAGCTGTTGTGAGCTTAATGGAGAAAATTAAAATAGCATACTTGACTTCAGGAATATTACATCTTTCTTTATGAAGTAGGCATTGTGTTAGAGTTTAAACCTACCAGCTCTATTGTCTCTCTGATGTCAATGTCTGCCACATCCTCAAGCACTATAGGTGCTGTTTCTTGGGAGCCCCCCAGCAAAACATGCAGGATTGCAGGACTTATACCCGTTAGGGGAGGACCACCATGTAGAAAAGAGTGACCTATCATCCTGCCAGCCATCTTGAACAAGTCACTCTGTAAAAGCACCTTCAATGTTGAAGGAGTGAGATGGTCCGCTTGACCTTCAAATAACAAAGTTCCAGTTCTATTTCCTGCATGAACACAGAAAAAAAGCACAGGTCAGTGATAAAAATTGCCAGGACTTATGAAACGATAAAAAAAATAGAAAGTTGGGTTGCGTGTGAGGGGGTGAGGCTGTTACATGATGGACATCTGAGACTTACCAAAATCCAGTGAAAATCCAGTTTGCAGCTTTTGCATCACTAGGCTAAAGAAATGCCGTTTTACATCCTCTCCTGTCGCTACGTCACCTGACGAACAAAAATTTAATAGATCAAGTAGAACTTGATCAGGACAGCTATTGTAGGGTTTTTTAATTACAAATTGGCATTTGGGAAGATGTTCGTTACCTTCCAATCAGCAATGGAGGGGTCTGGCCCAATCAACTTTTTGGCCCTTGTAAAAAATGATTAGTCTTTCCTCCTGTTCCTCAACACTCTCTCTCAAATCCACTTTTACTTTCAGGGTTGGCTCATCTTTCTGCTCCAGTATATACCTCCTGTATAGCACTGAAGCTCTCTCTGGATCTTCAGCTCTTTTCCAGGCTGGAAAAGGGTTCAATCAAAATTACGTTTACCCAAGGCATTTTAATTCTAAGGAAAAAACACAACATTGCATGTAGAGAGTTAACATAAGAAAAAATATCCAACCAATGAAACACACCGTCATTTACGGCAGGTGATGGCTCTGATGATCTGCTTTGTTGTGTATCAAATGCCAAGAGGCTGAAGTTTGACGAGCTATTGCTGCTTTCAGGAATACTGCTGCTCATGGGAACCCCGCGTGATGGACTTGGCTCAACTGGAATTGGTGTCATGTAATCCATCTGAGGAAAGCTAGATGACAAGATATGCATTATTATAGTTTTAAGTTCTTTTGAATACAGCAACATCATTATTAAAAAATAGTGCGTCTAACTGAAATTACCATAAACTTCTTAAAGATATAGCTCACCCCGAATTTGTGTTTGGTCTGCTTGTTTAACTATGTTAAATCAAAAATGGATTACACCAGTGTACTCACAAATTAAGAACACAGACAGTTACTGACAAAAACCAACCTTTCCCCACAAGAACTTGCATGGAGGGGCATCACGTCGGTGGAGAACATCTCTCTACATATGGGGCAGGAATCCTGTAACAGTCAAATTCACATAAACCCCACAGAAATGGTCATGATTATTTTTAAAAACTGTAATAATTAAATAGAAGATCCTCATTGTTTGAATTCCACTTTTTTACTATATCTGTGGCAAATTTGATTAACCTTATTGATTTAACCCCATTAGATTTTTCAGACCTTTCCCAAATTATTCAGAAAAAGAAATAAATAAAATGAAAACCTTCTTCTCATTTTTCTTGTCTGACTGACTTGCCTACCATGCAAGTTGTAACTGCCTCCCCATCATTTCTTTCTCCTGCTCCAGGTTCCAAATTCTAAAAAAGAAAAGGGCAATTGTGGGGAAATATATATTTGCCATAAATATCAAACTTAAAAACAATATTTAAAATACAACAAAAGAGATCTGAAGTTACATTCAAGACAAATGTTAAGACAATAATTGTAAAAGATTATATGTAATGCAGCCATAAGAATTATGAAATGAATCACTCACAACACATTGACAGGACTCGATGTGAAAAGGAAGCAGTTGCAGCGGCACAGATGTACCGCAGGTGATGCAGTCATTTTTAGGCATTTTCTCAAATTCAGGTGCGTTATAGGGTAGCGGGGCTGTATCAATTGCTTCTTGTAATGGAACAATGTATATGGTATTTTTTCCATTATTGGAGGAAGACTTCAGTATTTTGGAACTGTACCCATTGGAAGATTGGGGCAGTGGAGTCATCTTCCTTTGGCCACTCCCACCTTGAAAAGGACAGAACATTGATGCAAAAATGTAATTACTGTTGTGCATGACAAATATTCTTTCAAAGAATTATGCCTTGAATTGGAATGGGTGTAGAACTGTTTTGTACAACCATAATAACAGTCTTACCAGTGGCTTTTTGAAGAAGCCAACCACCACGCAAATTCTGTAGTTTGGAATATTCATCGAGTAGAACCTTACTTATCTGAATATAAATAAATACGGTTTAATATTAATGCCACAGTCCATGAACAAATCACTGACAGTGACATGTGAAATACATTTTCTGGATTTCTGATGTTCACTGAACAAAGCTAATTAGTGAAAAAAAAATTTAAGTAGCTGTAATCATAAAGATTAACATGTAACATTCTATAAAGTCGCGCCTCTTTGCAAATTTAGTGGAGATGTGAAACTAAAAAATAAAACAAAATCTAGAAATTACATTAAACTGAAAAACACAAGGTCTATCAACTGAATGGCAAATTGGATTTTATCACTTTCCAAAAATTCTATGTAAGGTTATAAAAGTTACTTCACCTCTGCATGATCAGCATCATCTGCAAGAGTGACAGTTCTCCTTCCTAATCCCGCTTGCAAGAGCATAGTTTCATCTTTTGGAGTTCTGGATGAATTATCAGGTAAGAGGCAGAACTGAAGTTCTAATAAACGTGCACATGTTGGTCTTGGTGTATCAGGTGCCTTTCTCTTAAAACGTGCACGGTTTCCAGTAAATATTGCTGGAAAAGACCTTAAAATAGAAATACCAAAGGTGATTAAGGGTGCCAATTTTCCTATTTTTAAACCCATTTAAAGTACATTGTTCTTCACCTTTGCATCTCCTGCTGTACTGTGTTTGGTCGGACACGCTGGCTAATACCAGAGGTTGCAGAGGTACCAGCCTGTGATTCAGCAGGCCCACTTGCGCCTGCTGAACTTCTTTGTTGTTCGACATTACCAGTAGACTGATGCACTGGACGGTGTCTGATGCAGCTGAGAAGATTTCTCACAGCATTTTCTATTGCTGCATCCTGTTGATCCTAAAAAGACAGGAATATAGTAACAAAATGCTGGACAATCTAGTGTTAATTTGTAGTTAATCATAAATAGCTTAATTCTTTATTGATTATATTCAAGCAAGCACGTTTTATCTTAGGTAACAACATGGTTTATTAACTACATCATGTTGGTTTTGTTTTTCTGCAATACATGAATGTTCATCATGTTAGATGTCCATTTGAATATTGCTGCTTGCAACTGTTTGGGAGTTGTTATGAACTATTTCACCCAATGTAGGGTAATCACAGCAAGTTGCAGTTTTATTGTTTTTGTCATGAATTCTAAAACTGTTGGATTTATCTTAAAAGTCCAGCAAAAGTCACTTTATGGATGGATGGACGTACAACATTTCAAACGTTACCATTTAATGTATAATCGTTATAATTAAAATGAAAATAAAAACAATAAAAGTGTGTTCAACATTGAGTATTAGCCATTAATAAAGTGTCTTGAAGAGCTCTCGATTAAGCACCAACACTGACGGCGCTGACGGACTCGGCCGACCCGAGCCCGGCTAGCCGCCGACCCGAGCCCGGCTTTCACACAAATCACGGAAGACCAGTGTAATATTTTATGACATTTGGTCGGCGTGACTTTATATACTGTAAAGACACAACGAAGTAGCAAACACAATGTTTACTAAGGCAACTTACCCCAGACGGGTGAGCCATGGCTGCCGGCAGGTCCAACAACACCGGAGTTCTGAGTCTGGTCTTCTGAGTCCTGCACTCTGATTGGTTGACCTACCCATGACTCGCCAGCCCTTCCGAGGCCCCGCCCCACTTCCATTATCGGACACAGGTTACTTTTGAGGCAAACATTTCGTAAGGAATGATTCAAAAGTCAGAGCGTTGTTGTAGCTGCTGTGATTCGCGGCATTAGATTCGCACACACGCAGCAGCAGATTCGGGTAGTTGTAATCCCCGACTTGAAGTCGTAACTCAAAATTAACACACGCAAATAGTGATTTGTCAGTTGTGATTTTATTTGTGGAAACATAAATCTACACATTTGTAGAAATTGTTTTGTGTCTACATTTAAATCTAATCTGTGTGAAACTATATCCTCTTCTTTGATTTGACATTTATTTTACGTGTGTACATTTCTTCTTTACAGCAGAAGATTTCTACACACAGATTCAGATTTTTGGTGCACGAGTTCTCACATCCTATTTTACAAGTTCTCAAATCAAATCTACAAGCTCATGCATTTTGACACATCTTTACCTTCATACCTGACACAGTTCTTCTGACGCAGATCTCCTGAAGTGCATCTCCTGAGGTAGGTTCCCTGATGCAGGTGTCATAAAGTGGGCCTCCTGACGCAGGTGTCATAAAGTGAGCCTCCTGACACAGGTCCCCTGAAGCAGGTCTCCTGATGCATGTTTCCCAAAGCTGATTCGACTGCCTCAGTTTTCCTTTCACAGGTCTCCTAAGGCAGTTCCCCTGACACAGCTGTCCTGACGGAGATCTCCTAAATTGCATCCCCTGAGGTTGGTCCCCTGACACAGGTGTTATAAGGTGGGCTTCCTCACGCAGGTGTCATTAAGTGGGCCTCGTTATGCAGGTGTCCTGATGCAGGTATCCCAAAGTTGATTACACTGACGCAGGTCTCCTTTCACAGGTCTCCTGAGGCAGCTCCCCTGACAGAGCTCTCCTGATATAAATCTCCTAAAGTGTGTCTCAAGAAGTAGGTCCCCTGATACAGGTGTCATAAAGTGGGCCTCTTGACGCAGGTCCCCTGATGCAGGTTTCCTTATGTGGATTCCACTGATGCAGATCTCCTTTCACAGGACTCTTAAAGCAGCTCCCCTTTACAGATCTCCTGATATAGATCTCCTAAAGTGCGTGTCCTGAAGTAGGTCCCCTGACGCAGGTGTCATTAAGTGGGCCTCCTGACGTAGGTCCCCTGACACAGGTCTCCTGTTGCAGGTTTCCTAAAGTGGATTCCACTGAGGCAGGTCTGCTTTTACAGGTCTCCTAAGGCAGTTCCCCTGACACAGCTCTCCTAACGGAGATATCCTAAAGTACGTCTCCTAAGGTAGGTCCACTGATGCAGGTGTTATAATGTGGGCCACCTGAAGCAATTGTCTTAAGTGGGCCTCCTGACGCAGGTCCCCTAAAGCAGGCCTCCTGATGCAGGTTTCCTAAAGTGGATTCCACTGACACAGGTCTCCATTCACAGGTTTATTAGGTCAATTGACCTAACACAGCTCTCCAGACAGAGATCTCCTAAAGTAAATCTCCTAAGGTAGGTCCCCTTACGCAGGTTTTATACGGTGTGCCTCCTGACGCAGGTCTCCTGATATAGGTTTCCTAATGTGGATTCCACTGATGCAGATCTCCTTTCACAGGACTCCTTAAGCAGCTCCCCTGACACAGGTCTCCTGATAAAGATCTCCTAAAGTGCATCTCCAAAAGTAGGTCCTCTGATGCAGGTGTCATAAAGTGGGCCTCCTGACGCAGGTCCGCTGATGCAGGTCTCCTGATGCAGGTTTCCTAAAGTGGATTCCACGGACACAGCTCTCATTTTACAGGTCTCCTAAGGCAGTTCCCCTGACACAGCTCTCCTGACGGAGATATCCTAAAGTACGTCTCCTGAGGTAGGTCCACTGACGCAGGTGTTGTAAGGTGGGCCTCCTGACGCAGGTGACATAAAGTGGGCCTCCTGACGCAGGTCCCCTGACGCAAGTCCGAGGCAGGTGTCCTTTCACAGGTCTCCTAAGGCAGCTCTCCTGACACGTGTCCTGATGCAGATCTCCTAAAGTTTGTCTTCTGAGGGAGGTCCCCTGACGCAGGTGTAATTAAGTGGGCCTCCTCACAAAGGTCTCCTGAAGCAGATCTCCTGATGCAGGATTCCTAAAGTTGATTCTACTGACGCAGGTCTGTTTTCACAGGTCTCTTAACGCAGGTCCCTGACACAGCTCTCGTGATGGAGATCTCCTAAAGTGCGTCGCTTTAGGTATGTCCCCTGACGCAGGTGTTATAAGGTGGGCCTCCTGACGCAGGTGTCATAAAGTGGGCCTCCTGACTCAGGTCCCCTGACGCAGGTCCCCTGACGCAGGTCCCTTGATGCAGGTCCCCTGACGCAGGTCTAGTGATGCATGTTTCCTAATGTGGATTCCACTGTTGCAGATCTCCTTTCACAGGACACCTAAAGCGGCTCCCCTTACACAGGTCTCCTGATATACATCTCCTAAAGTGCGTCTCCTCAAGTACGTCCCCTGATGCAGGTTTCCTAATGTGGATTCCACTGTGGCAAGTTTCATAAAGTGGGCCTCCTGTCGCAGCTCCCCTGACACAGGTCTCCTGATGCAAGTCTCCGAAAGTGCATCTCCTTAGATGGACCCCTGACGCAGGTGTTATAATGTGGGCCTCCTGACGCAGGTCTCCTGATGCAGTTTTCCTAAAGTGGATTCCACTGAGGCAGGTTTCCTTTCACAGGTCTCCTAAGGCAGCTCCCCTGACGCAGGTCTTCTGATGCAGATCTCTTAAAGTGAATCTCCTGAGGTAGGTCCCCTGTTGCAGGTGAAAGAAGGTAGGCCCCCTGACGCAGGTCTCCTGAAGCAGGTCTCCTGATTCAGGTTTCCTTAAGTTGATTTTACTGATGCATTCTCCTTTTACAGGACTCCTAAAACAGCTCCCTTGACATATGTCTCCTTACGCAGATCTCCAAAAGTGCATCTCCTGATGTAGATCCCCTGACGCAGGTGTCATATAGTGGGCCTCCTTACGCAGGTCCTCTGACACAGATCTCTTGATGCAGGTTTCCTAATGTGGATTCTTCTGACGCAGGTCCTCTTTCACAGGTCTCCTAAGGCAGCTCCCCTGACACAGCTCTCCTGACGGAGATAACCTAAAGTGCGTCTCCTAAAAATGGTCCCCTGACGCAGGTGTCATAAAGTGGGCCTCCTGACGCAGGTCTCCTGACACAGGTCTACTGATGCATGTTTCCCAATGTTTATTCCGCTGATGTAGATCTCCTTTCACAGGACTCCTTAAGCAGCTCCCCTGACACAGGTCTCCTGATAAAGATCTCCTAATGTGCATCTCCAGAAGTAGGTCCCCTGACGCAGGTGTCATAAAGTGGGCCTTGTGAGGAAGGTCCCCTAAAGCAGGCCTCCTGATGCAGGTTTCCTAAAGTGGATTCCACTGACACACGTCTCCTTTTACAGTTCTCCTAAGACAGTCCCCCTGACACAGCTCTCCTGACTTTATCCCCTGTCATAAAGTGGTCCTCCTGACGCAGGTCCGCTGACGCAGGTCTCCTGATGCATGTTTCCTAATGTTTATTCCGCTGATGCAGATCTCGTTTCACAGGACTCCTTAAGCAGCTCCAATGACACAAGTCTCCTGATAAAGATCTCCTAAAGTGCATCTCCAGAAGTAGGTCTCCCGACGCAGATCCGCTGACGCAGGTCTCCTGATGCAGGTTTCCTTATGTGGATTCCACTGATGCAGATCTCCTTTCACAGGACTCTTAAAGCAGCTCCCCTTTACAGATCTCCTGATATAGATCTCCTAAAGTGCGTGTCCTGAAGTAGGTCCCCTGACGCAGGTGTCATTAAGTGGGCCTCCTGACTCAGGTCTCCTGAAGCAGGTCTCCTGATATAGATCTACTAAAGTGCGTGTCCTGAAGTAGGTCCCCTGACGCAGGTGTCATAAAGTGGGCCTCCTGACGTAGGTCCCCTGACACAGGTCTCCTGTTGCAGGTTTCCTAAAGTGGATTCCACTGAGGCAGGTCTGCTTTTACAGGTCTCCTAAGGCAGTTCCCCTGACACAGCTCTCCTAACGGAGATATCCTAAAGTACGTCTCCTAAGGTAGGTCCACTGATGCAGGTGTTATAATGTGGGCCACCTGAAGCAATTGTCTTAAGTGGGCCTCCTGACGCAGGTCCCCTAAAGCAGGCCTCCTGATGCAGGTTTCCTAAAGTGGATTCCACTGACACAGGTCTCCATTCACAGGTTTATTAGGTCAATTGACCTAACACAGCTCTCCAGACAGAGATCTCCTAAAGTAAATCTCCTAAGGTAGGTCCCCTTACGCAGGTTTTATACGGTGTGCCTCCTGACGCAGGTCTCCTGATATAGGTTTCCTAATGTGGATTCCACTGATGCAGATCTCCTTTCACAGGACTCCTTAAGCAGCTCCCCTGACACAGGTCTCCTGATAAAGATCTCCTAAAGTGCATCTCCAAAAGTAGGTCCTCTGATGCAGGTGTCATAAAGTGGGCCTCCTGACGCAGGTCCGCTGATGCAGGTCTCCTGATGCAGGTTTCCTAAAGTGGATTCCACGGACACAGCTCTCATTTTACAGGTCTCCTAAGGCAGTTCCCCTGACACAGCTCTCCTGACGGAGATATCCTAAAGTACGTCTCCTGAGGTAGGTCCACTGACGCAGGTGTTGTAAGGTGGGCCTCCTGACGCAGGTGACATAAAGTGGGCCTCCTGACGCAGGTCCCCTGACGCAAGTCCGAGGCAGGTGTCCTTTCACAGGTCTCCTAAGGCAGCTCTCCTGACACGTGTCCTGATGCAGATCTCCTAAAGTTTGTCTTCTGAGGGAGGTCCCCTGACGCAGGTGTAATTAAGTGGGCCTCCTCACAAAGGTCTCCTGAAGCAGATCTCCTGATGCAGGATTCCTAAAGTTGATTCTACTGACGCAGGTCTGTTTTCACAGGTCTCTTAACGCAGGTCCCTGACACAGCTCTCGTGATGGAGATCTCCTAAAGTGCGTCGCTTTAGGTATGTCCCCTGACGCAGGTGTTATAAGGTGGGCCTCCTGACGCAGGTGTCATATAGTGGGCCTCCTGACTCAGGTCCCCTGACGCAGGTCCCCTGACGCAGGTCCCTTGATGCAGGTCCCCTGACGCAGGTCTAGTGATGCATGTTTCCTAATGTGGATTCCACTGTTGCAGATCTCCTTTCACAGGACACCTAAAGCGGCTCCCCTTACACAGGTCTCCTGATATACATCTCCTAAAGTGCGTCTCCTCAAGTACGTCCCCTGATGCAGGTTTCCTAATGTGGATTCCACTGTGGCAAGTTTCATAAAGTGGGCCTCCTGTCGCAGCTCCCCTGACACAGGTCTCCTGATGCAAGTCTCCGAAAGTGCATCTCCTTAGATGGACCCCTGACGCAGGTGTTATAATGTGGGCCTCCTGACGCAGGTCTCCTGATGCAGTTTTCCTAAAGTGGATTCCACTGAGGCAGGTTTCCTTTCACAGGTCTCCTAAGGCAGCTCCCCTGACGCAGGTCTTCTGATGCAGATCTCTTAAAGTGAATCTCCTGAGGTAGGTCCCCTGTTGCAGGTGAAAGAAGGTAGGCCCCCTGACGCAGGTCTCCTGAAGCAGGTCTCCTGATTCAGGTTTCCTTAAGTTGATTTTACTGATGCATTCTCCTTTTACAGGACTCCTAAAACAGCTCCCTTGACACATGTCTCCTTACGCAGATCTCCAAAAGTGCATCTCCTGATGTAGATCCCCTGACGCAGGTGTCATATAGTGGGCCTCCTTACGCAGGTCCCCTGACACAGATCTCTTGATGCAGGTTTCCTAATGTGGATTCTTCTGACGCAGGTCCTCTTTCACAGGTCTCCTAAGGCAGCTCCCCTGACACAGCTCTCCTGACGGAGATAACCTAAAGTGCGTCTCCTAAAAATGGTCCCCTGACGCAGGTGTCATAAAGTGGGCCTCCTGACGCAGGTCTCCTGACACAGGTCTACTGATGCATGTTTCCCAATGTTTATTCCGCTGATGTAGATCTCCTTTCACAGGACTCCTTAAGCAGCTCCCCTGACACAGGTCTCCTGATAAAGATCTCCTAATGTGCATCTCCAGAAGTAGGTCCCCTGACGCAGGTGTCATAAAGTGGGCCTTGTGAGGAAGGTCCCCTAAAGCAGGCCTCCTGATGCAGGTTTCCTAAAGTGGATTCCACTGACACACGTCTCCTTTTACAGTTCTCCTAAGACAGTCCCCCTGACACAGCTCTCCTGACTTTATCCCCTGTCATAAAGTGGTCCTCCTGACGCAGGTCCGCTGACGCAGGTCTCCTGATGCATGTTTCCTAATGTTTATTCCGCTGATGCAGATCTCGTTTCACAGGACTCCTTAAGCAGCTCCAATGACACAAGTCTCCTGATAAAGATCTCCTAAAGTGCATCTCCAGAAGTAGGTCTCCCGACGCAGATCCGCTGACGCAGGTCTCCTGATGCAGGTTTCCTAAAGTGGATTCCACGGACACAGCTTTTACAGGTCTCCTAAGAGAGTTCCCCTGACACAGCTCTCGTGACGGGGATATCCTAAAGTACGTCTCCTAAGGTAGGTCCCCTGACGCAGGTGTTGTAAAGTGGGCCTCCTGACGCAGGTGACATAAAGCTGGCCTCCTGACGCAGGTACCCCTTACGCAAGTGTCCTGATGCAGGTTTATTATATGGATTTTACCGAGGCTGGTGTCCTTTCACAGGTCTCCCAAGGCAGCTCTCCTGACACATGTGTCCTGATGCAGATCTCCTAAAGTTTGTCTTCTGAGGGAGGTCCCCTGACGCAGGTGTAATTAAGTGGGCCTCCTCACAAAGGTCTCCTGAAGCAGGTCTCCTGATGCAGGATTCCTAAAGTTGATTCTATTGACGCAGGTCTGCTTTCACAGGTCTCTTAACGCAGGTCCCTGACACAGCTCTCGTGAAGGATATCTCCTAAAGTGCGTCTCTTTAGGTATGTCCCCTGATGCAGGTGTCATATAGTGGGCCTCCTGACGCAGGTCCCCTGACGCAGGTCTAGTGATGCATGTTTCCTAATGTGGATTCCACTAATGCAGATCTCCTTTCACAGGACACCTAAAGCAGCTCCCCTTACACAGGTCTCCTGATATACATCTCCTAAAGTGTGTCTCCTCAAGTAGGTCCCCTGAAGCAGGTTTCCTAATGTGGATTCCACTGTGGCAAGTTTCATAAAGTGGGCCTCCTGACGCAGCTCTTCTAACAAAGATCTCCTGATGTAAGTCTCCTAAAGTGCATTTCCTGAGGTAGGTCCCCTGACGCAGGTGTTGTAAGGTGGGCCTCCTGACCCAGGTGTAATAAAGTGGGCCTCCTGACGCAGGTCCCCTGACGCAAGTCTCCTGATGCAGGTTTCCTAAAGTGGATTCCACTGACACAGGTCTCCTTTCACAGGTTTATTAAGTCAATTGCCCTAACACAGTTCTCCAGACAGAGATCTCCTAAAGTAGATCTCCTAAGGTAGGTCCCCTTACGAAGGTTTTATAAGGTGTGCCTCCTGACGCAGGAGTCATAAAGTGGGCCTCCTGACGCAGGTCCCCTGACACAAGTCTACTGATGCATGTTTCCTAATGTTTATTCCCCTGATGTAGGTCTCCTTTCACAGGACTCCTTAAGCAGCTCCCCCGACACAGGTCTCCTGATAAAGATCTCCTAAAGTGCATCTCCACAAGTAGGTCCCCTGACGCAGGTGTCATAAAGTGGGTCTCAAGACGCAGGGCCGCTGACGCAGGTCTCCTGATCCAGGTTTCCTAAAGTGGATTCCACGGACACAGGTCTCCTTTTACAGGTCTCCTAAGGCAGTTCCCCTGACACAGCTCTCCTGACGGAGATATCCTAAAGTACGTCTCCTAAGGTAGGTCCCCTGACGCAGGTGTTGTAAGGTGGACCTCCTGACGCAGGTGACATAAAGTGGGCCTCCTGACGCAGGTCCCCTGATGCAAGTCTCCTGATGCAGGTTTATAAAATGGATTCCACCGAGGCAGGTGTCCTTTCACAGGTCTCCTAAGGCAGCTCTCCTGACACATGTGTCCTGATGCAGATCTCCTAAAGTTTGTCTTCTGAGGTAGGTCCCCTGACGCAGGTGTAATTAAGTGGGCCTCCTCACAAAGGTCTCCTGAAGCAGGTCTCCTGATGCAGGTTTCCTAAAGTTGATTCCACTGATGCAGGTCTGCTTTCACAGGTCTCTTAACGCAGGTCCCTGACACAGCTCTCGTGACGGAGATCTCCTAAAGTGCGCCTCTTTAGTTGGGCCTCCTGACGCAGGTGTCTTATAGTGGGCCTTCTGACGCAGGTCCCCTGACGCAGGTCTAGTGATGCATGTTTCCTAAAGTGGATTCCACTGATGCAGATCTCCTTTCACAGGACACCTAAAGCAGCTCCCCTTACACAGGTCTCCTGATATACATCTCCTAAAATGCGTCTCCTCAAGTACGTCCCCTGATGCAGGTTTCCTAATGTGGATTCCAATGTGGCATGTTTCATAAAGTGGGTCTCCTGACGCAGCTCCCCTGACACAGGTCTCTTGATGCAAGTCTCCTAAAGTGCATCTCCTGAGATGTTCCCCTGATGCAGGTGTTATAATGTGGGCCTCCTGACGCAATTGTCATAAAGTGGGCCTCCTGACGCAGGTCCCCTGACGCAGGTTTCCTGATGCAGGTTTCCTTAAGTGGATTCTACTGAGGCAGGTCTCCTTTCACAGGTCTCCTAAGGCAGCTGACGCAGGTCTCCTGACGCAGATCTCTTAAAGTGAATCTCCTGATGTAGATCCCCTGACGCAGGTGTCACATAGTGGGCCTCCTGAAGCAGGTCTACTGATGCTCGTTTCCTAATGTGGATTCCACTGATGCAGATCTCCTTTCACAGAACTCCTAAAGCAGCTCCCCTTCACAGATCTCCTGATATAGATCTCCTAAAGTGCGTCTATTGAAGTAGGTCCTTTGAACCAGGTGTCATAAAGTGGGCCTCCTGACGCAGGTCCCCTGACACAGATCTCTTGACACAGGTTTAGTAATGTGGATTCTTCTGACGCAGGTCCTCTTTCACAGGTCTCCCAAGGCAGCTCCCCTAACACAGCTCTCCTGACGGAGATAACCTAAAGTGCGTCTCCTAAAAATGGTCCCCTGACGCAGGTGTCATAAAGTGGGCCTCCTGACGCAGGTCCCCTGATGCAGGCCTCCTGATGCAGGTTTCCTAACCTAAATTCCACTGAATCAGGTGTCATAAAGTGGTACCCCTGAGGCAGCTGCCCTGACATAGGTCTTCTGATGCAGATCTCCTAAAGTGTGTCTCCTGAGGTAGGTCCCCAGACGCAGGTGTTATAGTGTTTGCCTCCTGACGCAGGTGTCATAAGGTGGGCCTCCTGATGCAGGTTCCCTGACGCTGGTCTCCTGATGCAGGTTTCCTAATGTGGATTCCACTAATGCACATCTCCTTTCACAGGACTCCTAAGGCAGTTCACCTGACACAGCTCTCCTGACGGAGATCTCCTAAAGTTTGTCTCTTGAAGTAGGTCCCCTGACGCAGGTGTCATTAAGTGGGCCTCCTGACGCAGGCCTCATGATAGAGGTTTCCTAATGTAGATTCCACTGACGCAGGTGTCATGAAGTGGTACTCCTGACGCAGCTGCCCTGACACAGGTCTCCTGATATAGATCTACTAAAGTGCGTGTCCTGAAGTAGGTCCCCTGACGCAGGTGTCATAAAGTGGGCCTCCTGACGCAGGTCCCCTGACACAGGTCTGCTGTTGCAGGTTTCCTAAAGTGGATTCCACTGAGGCAGGTCTGCTTTTACAGGTCTCCTAAGGCAGTTCCCCTGACACAGCTCTCCTAACGGAGATATCCTAAAGTACGTCTCCTAAGGTAGGTCCACTGATGCAGGTGTTATAATGTGGGCCACCTGAAGCAATTGTCATAAAGTGGGCCTCCTGACGCAGGTCCCCTAAAGCAGCCCTCCTGATGCAGGTTTCCTAAAGTGGATTCCACTGACACAGGTCTCCATTCACAGGTTTATTAGGTCAATTGACCTAACACAGCTCTCCAGACAGAGATCTCCTAAAGTAAATCTCCTAAGGTAGGTCCCCTTACGCAGGTTTTATACGGTGTGCCTCCTGACGCAGGTCTCCTGATATAGGTTTCCTAATGTGGATTCCACTGATGCAGATCTCCTTTCACAGGACTCCTTAAGCAGCTCCCCTGACACAGGTCTCCTGATAAAGATCTCCTAAAGTGCATCTCCAAAAGTAGGTCCTCTGATGCAGGTGTCATAAAGTGGGCCTCCTGACGCAGGTCCGCTGATGCAGGTCTCCTGATGCAGGTTTCCTAAAGTGGATTCCACGGACACAGCTCTCATTTTACAGGTCTCCTAAGGCAGTTCCCCTGACACAGCTCTCCTGACGGAGATATCCTAAAGTACGTCTCCTGAGGTAGGTCCACTGACGCAGGTGTTGTAAGGTGGGCCTCCTGACGCAGGTGACATAAAGTGGGCCTCCTGACGCAGGTCCCCTGACGCAAGTCCGAGGCAGGTGTCCTTTCACAGGTCTCCTAAGGCAGCTCTCCTGACACGTGTCCTGATGCAGATCTCCTAAAGTTTGTCTTCTGAGGGAGGTCCCCTGACGCAGGTGTAATTAAGTGGGCCTCCTCACAAAGGTCTCCTGAAGCAGATCTCCTGATGCAGGATTCCTAAAGTTGATTCTACTGACGCAGGTCTGTTTTCACAGGTCTCTTAACGCAGGTCCCTGACACAGCTCTCGTGATGGAGATCTCCTAAAGTGCGTCGCTTTAGGTATGTCCCCTGACGCAGGTGTTATAAGGTGGGCCTCCTGACGCAGGTGTCATATAGTGGGCCTCCTGACTCAGGTCCCCTGACGCAGGTCCCCTGACGCAGGTCCCTTGATGCAGGTCCCCTGACGCAGGTCTAGTGATGCATGTTTCCTAATGTGGATTCCACTGTTGCAGATCTCCTTTCACAGGACACCTAAAGCGGCTCCCCTTACACAGGTCTCCTGATATACATCTCCTAAAGTGCGTCTCCTCAAGTACGTCCCCTGATGCAGGTTTCCTAATGTGGATTCCACTGTGGCAAGTTTCATAAAGTGGGCCTCCTGTCGCAGCTCCCCTGACACAGGTCTCCTGATGCAAGTCTCCGAAAGTGCATCTCCTTAGATGGACCCCTGACGCAGGTGTTATAATGTGGGCCTCCTGACGCAGGTCTCCTGATGCAGTTTTCCTAAAGTGGATTCCACTGAGGCAGGTTTCCTTTCACAGGTCTCCTAAGGCAGCTCCCCTGACGCAGGTCTTCTGATGCAGATCTCTTAAAGTGAATCTCCTGAGGTAGGTCCCTATTGCAGGTGAAAGAAGGTAGGCCCCCTGACGCAGGTCTCCTGAAGCAGGTCTCCTGATTCAGGTTTCCTTAAGTTGATTTTACTGATGCATTCTCCTTTTACAGGACTCCTAAAACAGCTCCCTTGACACATGTCTCCTTACGCAGATCTCCAAAAGTGCATCTCCTGATGTAGATCCCCTGACGCAGGTGTCATATAGTGGGCCTCCTTACGCAGGTCCCCTGACACAGATCTCTTGATGCAGGTTTCCTAATGTGGATTCTTCTGACGCAGGTCCTCTTTCACAGGTCTCCTAAGGCAGCTCCCCTGACACAGCTCTCCTGACGGAGATAACCTAAAGTGCGTCTCCTAAAAATGGTCCCCTGACGCAGGTGTCATAAAGTGGGCCTCCTGACGCAGGTCTCCTGACACAGGTCTACTGATGCATGTTTCCCAATGTTTATTCCGCTGATGTAGATCTCCTTTCACAGGACTCCTTAAGCAGCTCCCCTGACACAGGTCTCCTGATAAAGATCTCCTAATGTGCATCTCCAGAAGTAGGTCCCCTGACGCAGGTGTCATAAAGTGGGCCTTGTGAGGAAGGTCCCCTAAAGCAGGCCTCCTGATGCAGGTTTCCTAAAGTGGATTCCACTGACACACGTCTCCTTTTACAGTTCTCCTAAGACAGTCCCCCTGACACAGCTCTCCTGACTTTATCCCCTGTCATAAAGTGGTCCTCCTGACGCAGGTCCGCTGACGCAGGTCTCCTGATGCATGTTTCCTAATGTTTATTCCGCTGATGCAGATCTCGTTTCACAGGACTCCTTAAGCAGCTCCCCTGACACAAGTCTCCTGATAAAGATCTCCTAAAGTGCATCTCCAGAAGTAGGTCTCCCGACGCAGATCCGCTGACGCAGGTCTCCTGATGCAGGTTTCCTAAAGTGGATTCCACGGACACAGCTTTTACAGGTCTCCTAAGAGAGTTCCCCTGACACAGCTCTCGTGACGGGGATATCCTAAAGTACGTCTCCTATGGTAGGTCCCCTGACGCAGGTGTTGTAAGGTGGGCCTCCTGATGCAGGTGACATAAGGCTGGCCTCCTGACGCAGGTCCCCTGATGCAAGTCTCCTGATGCAGGTTTATTAAATGGATTCCACCGAGGTTGGTGTCCTTTCACAGGTCTCCTAAGGCAGCTCTCCTGACACATGTGTCCTGATGCAGATCTCCTAAAGTTTGTCTTCTGAGGTAGGTCCCCTGACGCAGGTGTAATTAAGTGGGCCTCCTCACAAAGGTCTCCTGAAGCAGGTCTCCTAATGCAGGATTCCTAAAGTTGATTCTACTGACGAAGGTCTGCTTTCACAGGTCTCTTAACGCAGGTCCCTGACACAGCTCTCGTGAAGGAGATCTCCTAAAGTGCGTCTCTTTAGGTATGTCCCCTGACGCAGCTGTTATAAGGTGGGCCTCCTGACGCAGGTGTCATAAAGTGGGCCTCCTGACCCAGGTCCCCTGACACAGATCTCTTGATGCAAGTTTTCTAATGTGGATTCTTCTGAGGCAGGTCCTCTTTCACAGGTCTCCTAAGGCAGCTCCCCTAACACAGCTCTCTCCTGACGGAGATAACCTAAAGTGCGTCTCCTAAAAATGGTCCCCTGACGCAGTTGTCATCAAGTGGGCATCCTGACGCAGGTCCCCTGATACAGGCCTCCTGATGCAGGTTTCCTAACCTATATTCCACTGAATCAGGTGTCATAAAGTGGTACCCCTGACACAGGTCTCGTGATGCAGATCTCCTAAAATGCGTCTCCTGAGGTAGGTCCCCTGACGCAGCTGTTATAATGTGGGCCTCCTGACGCAGGTCCGCTGACGCAGGTCTCCTGATGCATGTTTCCTA
Source organism: Oryzias celebensis (assembly GCA_014656515.1). Lineage (NCBI taxonomy): Eukaryota > Metazoa > Chordata > Actinopteri > Beloniformes > Adrianichthyidae > Oryzias > Oryzias celebensis. The sequence goes on from BNCR01000043.1 coordinate 101,715, forward strand.
ATGTTTATTCCGCTGATGCAGCTCTCCTTTCACAGGACTCCTTAAGCAGCTCCCCTGACAGAGGTCTCCTGATAAAGATCTCCTAAAGTGCATCTAAACAAGTAAGTCCCCTGACGCAGGTGTCATAAAGTGGGCCTCCTGATGCAGGTCCCCTGACGCAGGTCACCTGACGCAGGTCTAGTGATGCATGTTTCCTAATGTGGATTCCACTGATGCAGATCTCCTTTCACAGGACACCTAAAGCAGCTCCCCTTACACAGGTCTCCTGATATACATCTCCTAAAGTGCGTCTCCTCAAGTACGTCCCCTGATGCAGGTTTCCTAATGTGGATTCCACTGTGGCAAGTTTCATAAAGTGGGCCTCCTGACGCAGCTGCCCTGACACAGGTCTCCTGATGCAAGTCTCCGAAAGTGCATCTCCTGAGATGGACCCCTGACGCAGGTGTTATAATGTGGGCCTCCTGACGCAGGTCTCCTGATGCAGGTTTCCTAAAGTGGATTCCACTGAGGCAGGTTTCCTTTCACAGGTCTCGTAAGGCAGCTCCCCTGACGCAGGTCTTCTGATGCAGATCTCTTAAAGTGAATCTCCTGAGGTAGGTCCCCTGTTGCAGGTGAAAGAAGGTAGGCCTCCTGTCGCAGGTCTCCTGAAGGAGGTCTCCTGATTCAGGTTTCCTTAAGTTGATTTTACTGACGCATTCTCCTTTTACAGGACTCCTAAAACAGCTCCCTTGACACATGTCTCCTTACGCAGATCTCCAAAAGTGCATCTCCTGATGTAGATCCCCTGACGCAGGTGTCATATAGTGGGCCTCCTTACGCAGGTCCCCTGACACAGATCTCTTGATGCAGGTTTCCTATTGTGGATTCTTCTGACGCAGGTCCTCTTTCACAGGTCTCCTAAGGCAGCTCCCCTGACACAGCTCTCCTGACGGAGATAACCTAAAGTGCGTCTCCTAAAAATGGTCCCCTGACGCAGGTGTCATAAAGTGGGCTTCCTGACGCAGGTCTCCTGACACAGGTCTACTGATGCATGTTTCCCAATGTTTATTCCGCTGATGTAGATCTCCTTTCACAGGACTCCTTAAGCAGCTCCCCTGACACAGGTCTCCTGATAAAGATCTCCTAAAGTGCATCTCCAGAAGTAGGTCCCCTGACGCAGGTGTCATAAAGTGGGTCTCCTGACGCAGATCCGCTGACGCAGGTCTCCTGATGCAGGTTTCCTAAAGTGAATTCCACATACACACGTCTCCTTTTACAGTTCTCCTAAGACAGTTCCCCTGACACAGCTCTCCTGACGGAGATATCCTAAAGTACGTATCCTAAGGTAGGTCCCCTGACGCAGGTGTTGTAAAGTGGGCCTCCTGACGCAGGTGACATAAAGCTGGCCTCCTGACGCAGGTACCCCTTACGCAAGTGTCCTGATGCAGGTTTATTATATGGATTTTACCGAGGCTGGTGTCCTTTCACAGGTCTCCCAAGGCAGCTCTCCTGACACATGTGTCCTGATGCAGATCTCCTAAAGTTTGTCTTCTGAGGGAGGTCCCCTGACGCAGGTGTAATTAAGTGGGCCTCCTCACAAAGGTCTCCTGAAGCAGGTCTCCTGATGCAGGATTCCTAAAGTTGATTCTATTGACGCAGGTCTGCTTTCACAGGTCTCTTAACGCAGGTCCCTGACACAGCTCTCGTGAAGGATATCTCCTAAAGTGCGTCTCTTTAGGTATGTCCCCTGATGCAGGTGTCATATAGTGGGCCTCCTGACGCAGGTCCCCTGACGCAGGTCTAGTGATGCATGTTTCCTAATGTGGATTCCACTAATGCAGATCTCCTTTCACAGGACACCTAAAGCAGCTCCCCTTACACAGGTCTCCTGATATACATCTCCTAAAGTGTGTCTCCTCAAGTAGGTCCCCTGAAGCAGGTTTCCTAATGTGGATTCCACTGTGGCAAGTTTCATAAAGTGGGCCTCCTGACGCAGCTCTTCTAACAAAGATCTCCTGATGTAAGTCTCCTAAAGTGCATTTCCTGAGGTAGGTCCCCTGACGCAGGTGTTGTAAGGTGGGCCTCCTGACCCAGGTGTAATAAAGTGGGCCTCCTGACGCAGGTCCCCTGACGCAAGTCTCCTGATGCAGGTTTCCTAAAGTGGATTCCACTGACACAGGTCTCCTTTCACAGGTTTATTAAGTCAATTGCCCTAACACAGTTCTCCAGACAGAGATCTCCTAAAGTAGATCTCCTAAGGTAGGTCCCCTTACGAAGGTTTTATAAGGTGTGCCTCCTGACGCAGGAGTCATAAAGTGGGCCTCCTGACGCAGGTCCCCTGACACAAGTCTACTGATGCATGTTTCCTAATGTTTATTCCCCTGATGTAGGTCTCCTTTCACAGGACTCCTTAAGCAGCTCCCCCGACACAGGTCTCCTGATAAAGATCTCCTAAAGTGCATCTCCACAAGTAGGTCCCCTGACGCAGGTGTCATAAAGTGGGTCTCAAGACGCAGGGCCGCTGACGCAGGTCTCCTGATCCAGGTTTCCTAAAGTGGATTCCACGGACACAGGTCTCCTTTTACAGGTCTCCTAAGGCAGTTCCCCTGACACAGCTCTCCTGACGGAGATATCCTAAAGTACGTCTCCTAAGGTAGGTCCCCTGACGCAGGTGTTGTAAGGTGGACCTCCTGACGCAGGTGACATAAAGTGGGCCTCCTGACGCAGGTCCCCTGATGCAAGTCTCCTGATGCAGGTTTATAAAATGGATTCCACCGAGGCAGGTGTCCTTTCACAGGTCTCCTAAGGCAGCTCTCCTGACACATGTGTCCTGATGCAGATCTCCTAAAGTTTGTCTTCTGAGGTAGGTCCCCTGACGCAGGTGTAATTAAGTGGGCCTCCTCACAAAGGTCTCCTGAAGCAGGTCTCCTGATGCAGGTTTCCTAAAGTTGATTCCACTGATGCAGGTCTGCTTTCACAGGTCTCTTAACGCAGGTCCCTGACACAGCTCTCGTGACGGAGATCTCCTAAAGTGCGCCTCTTTAGGTGGGCCTCCTGACGCAGGTGTCTTATAGTGGGCCTCCTGACGCAGGTCCCCTGACGCAGGTCTAGTGATGCATGTTTCCTAAAGTGGATTCCACTGATGCAGATCTCCTTTCACAGGACACCTAAAGCAGCTCCCCTTACACAGGTCTCCTGATATACATCTCCTAAAATGCGTCTCCTCAAGTACGTCCCCTGATGCAGGTTTCCTAATGTGGATTCCAATGTGGCATGTTTCATAAAGTGGGTCTCCTGACGCAGCTCCCCTGACACAGGTCTCTTGATGCAAGTCTCCTAAAGTGCATCTCCTGAGATGTTCCCCTGATGCAGGTGTTATAATGTGGGCCTCCTGACGCAATTGTCATAAAGTGGGCCTCCTGACGCAGGTCCCCTGACGCAGGTTTCCTGATGCAGGTTTCCTTAAGTGGATTCTACTGAGGCAGGTCTCCTTTCACAGGTCTCCTAAGGCAGCTGACGCAGGTCTCCTGACGCAGATCTCTTAAAGTGAATCTCCTGATGTAGATCCCCTGACGCAGGTGTCACATACTGGGCCTCCTGAAGCAGGTCTACTGATGCTCGTTTCCTAATGTGGATTCCACTGATGCAAATCTCCTTTCACAGAACTCCTAAAGCAGCTCCCCTTCACAGATCTCCTGATATAGATCTCCTAAAGTGCGTCTATTGAAGTAGGTCCTTTGAACCAGGTGTCATAAAGTGGGCCTCCTGACGCAGGTCCCCTGACACAGATCTCTTGACACAGGTTTAGTAATGTGGATTCTTCTGACGCAGGTCCTCTTTCACAGGTCTCCCAAGGCAGCTCCCCTAACACAGCTCTCCTGACGGAGATAACCTAAAGTGCGTCTCCTAAAAATGGTCCCCTGACGCAGGTGTCATAAAGTGGGCCTCCTGACGCAGGTCCCCTGATGCAGGCCTCCTGATGCAGGTTTCCTAACCTAAATTCCACTGAATCAGGTGTCATAAAGTGGTACCCCTGAGGCAGCTGCCCTGACATAGGTCTTCTGATGCAGATCTCCTAAAGTGTGTCTCCTGAGGTAGGTCCCCAGACGCAGGTGTTATAGTGTTTGCCTCCTGACGCAGGTGTCATAAGGTGGGCCTCCTGATGTAGGTTCCCTGACGCTGGTCTCCTGATGCAGGTTTCCTAATGTGGATTCCACTAATGCACATCTCCTTTCACAGGACTCCTAAGGCAGTTCACCTGACACAGCTCTCCTGACGGAGATCTCCTAAAGTTTGTCTCTTGAAGTAGGTCCCCTGACGCAGGTGTCATTAAGTGGGCCTCCTGACGCAGGCCTCATGATAGAGGTTTCCTAATGTAGATTCCACTGACGCAGGTGTCATGAAGTGGTACTCCTGACGCAGCTGCCCTGACACAGGTCTCCTGATATAGATCTACTAAAGTGCGTGTCCTGAAGTAGGTCCCCTGACGCAGGTGTCATAAAGTGGGCCTCCTGACGCAGGTCCCCTGACACAGGTCTGCTGTTGCAGGTTTCCTAAAGTGGATTCCACTGAGGCAGGTCTGCTTTTACAGGTCTCCTAAGGCAGTTCCCCTGACACAGCTCTCCTAACGGAGATATCCTAAAGTACGTCTCCTAAGGTAGGTCCACTGATGCAGGTGTTATAATGTGGGCCACCTGAAGCAATTGTCATAAAGTGGGCCTCCTGACGCAGGTCCCCTAAAGCAGCCCTCCTGATGCAGGTTTCCTAAAGTGGATTCCACTGACACAGGTCTCCATTCACAGGTTTATTAGGTCAATTGACCTAACACAGCTCTCCAGACAGAGATCTCCTAAAGTAAATCTCCTAAGGTAGGTCCCTTACGCAGGTTTTATACGGTGTGCCTCCTGACGCAGGTCTCCTGATATAGGTTTCCTAATGTGGATTCCACTGATGCAGATCTCCTTTCACAGGACTCCTTAAGCAGCTCCCCTGACACAGGTCTCCTGATAAAGATCTCCTAAAGTGCATCTCCAAAAGTAGGTCCTCTGATGCAGGTGTCATAAAGTGGGCCTCCTGACGCAGGTCCGCTGATGCAGGTCTCCTGATGCAGGTTTCCTAAAGTGGATTCCACGGACACAGCTCTCATTTTACAGGTCTCCTAAGGCAGTTCCCCTGACACAGCTCTCCTGACGGAGATATCCTAAAGTACGTCTCCTAAGGTAGGTCCACTGACGCAGGTGTTGTAAGGTGGGCCTCCTGACGCAGGTGACATAAAGTGGGCCTCCTGACGCAGGTCCCCTGACGCAAGTCCGAGGCAGGTGTCCTTTCACAGGTCTCCTAAGGCAGCTCTCCTGACACGTGTCCTGATGCAGATCTCCTAAAGTTTGTCTTCTGAGGGAGGTCCCCTGACGCAGGTGTAATTAAGTGGGCCTCCTCACAAAGGTCTCCTGAAGCAGATCTCCTGATGCAGGATTCCTAAAGTTGATTCTACTGACGCAGGTCTGTTTTCACAGGTCTCTTAACGCAGGTCCCTGACACAGCTCTCGTGATGGAGATCTCCTAAAGTGCGTCGCTTTAGGTATGTCCCCTGACGCAGGTGTTATAAGGTGGGCCTCCTGACGCAGGTGTCATATAGTGGGCCTCCTGACTCAGGTCCCCTGACGCAGGTCCCCTGACGCAGGTCCCTTGATGCAGGTCCCCTGACGCAGGTCTAGTGATGCATGTTTCCTAATGTGGATTCCACTGTTGCAGATCTCCTTTCACAGGACACCTAAAGCGGCTCCCCTTACACAGGTCTCCTGATATACATCTCCTAAAGTGCGTCTCCTCAAGTACGTCCCCTGATGCAGGTTTCCTAATGTGGATTCCACTGTGGCAAGTTTCATAAAGTGGGCCTCCTGTCGCAGCTCCCCTGACACAGGTCTCCTGATGCAAGTCTCCGAAAGTGCATCTCCTTAGATGGACCCCTGACGCAGGTGTTATAATGTGGGCCTCCTGACGCAGGTCTCCTGATGCAGTTTTCCTAAAGTGGATTCCACTGAGGCAGGTTTCCTTTCACAGGTCTCCTAAGGCAGCTCCCCTGACGCAGGTCTTCTGATGCAGATCTCTTAAAGTGAATCTCCTGAGGTAGGTCCCCTGTTGCAGGTGAAAGAAGGTAGGCCCCCTGACGCAGGTCTCCTGAAGCAGGTCTCCTGATTCAGGTTTCCTTAAGTTGATTTTACTGATGCATTCTCCTTTTACAGGACTCCTAAAACAGCTCCCTTGACACATGTCTCCTTACGCAGATCTCCAAAAGTGCATCTCCTGATGTAGATCCCCTGACGCAGGTGTCATATAGTGGGCCTCCTTACGCAGGTCCCCTGACACAGATCTCTTGATGCAGGTTTCCTAATGTGGATTCTTCTGACGCAGGTCCTCTTTCACAGGTCTCCTAAGGCAGCTCCCCTGACACAGCTCTCCTGACGGAGATAACCTAAAGTGCGTCTCCTAAAAATGGTCCCCTGACGCAGGTGTCATAAAGTGGGCCTCCTGACGCAGGTCTCCTGACACAGGTCTACTGATGCATGTTTCCCAATGTTTATTCCGCTGATGTAGATCTCCTTTCACAGGACTCCTTAAGCAGCTCCCCTGACACAGGTCTCCTGATAAAGATCTCCTAATGTGCATCTCCAGAAGTAGGTCCCCTGACGCAGGTGTCATAAAGTGGGCCTTGTGAGGAAGGTCCCCTAAAGCAGGCCTCCTGATGCAGGTTTCCTAAAGTGGATTCCACTGACACACGTCTCCTTTTACAGTTCTCCTAAGACAGTCCCCCTGACACAGCTCTCCTGACTTTATCCCCTGTCATAAAGTGGTCCTCCTGACGCAGGTCCGCTGACGCAGGTCTCCTGATGCATGTTTCCTAATGTTTATTCCGCTGATGCAGATCTCGTTTCACAGGACTCCTTAAGCAGCTCCCCTGACACAAGTCTCCTGATAAAGATCTCCTAAAGTGCATCTCCAGAAGTAGGTCTCCTGACGCAGATCCGCTGACGCAGGTCTCCTGATGCAGGTTTCCTAAAGTGGATTCCACGGACACAGCTTTTACAGGTCTCCTAAGAGAGTTCCCCTGACACAGCTCTCGTGACGGGGATATCCTAAAGTACGTCTCCTATGGTAGGTCCCCTGACGCAGGTGTTGTAAGGTGGGCCTCCTGATGCAGGTGACATAAGGCTGGCCTCCTGACGCAGGTCCCCTGATGCAAGTCTCCTGATGCAGGTTTATTAAATGGATTCCACCGAGGTTGGTGTCCTTTCACAGGTCTCCTAAGGCAGCTCTCCTGACACATGTGTCCTGATGCAGATCTCCTAAAGTTTGTCTTCTGAGGTAGGTCCCCTGACGCAGGTGTAATTAAGTGGGCCTCCTCACAAAGGTCTCCTGAAGCAGGTCTCCTAATGCAGGATTCCTAAAGTTGATTCTACTGACGAAGGTCTGCTTTCACAGGTCTCTTAACGCAGGTCCCTGACACAGCTCTCGTGAAGGAGATCTCCTAAAGTGCGTCTCTTTAGGTATGTCCCCTGACGCAGCTGTTATAAGGTGGGCCTCCTGACGCAGGTGTCATAAAGTGGGCCTCCTGACCCAGGTCCCCTGACACAGATCTCTTGATGCAAGTTTTCTAATGTGGATTCTTCTGAGGCAGGTCCTCTTTCACAGGTCTCCTAAGGCAGCTCCCCTAACACAGCTCTCTCCTGACGGAGATAACCTAAAGTGCGTCTCCTAAAAATGGTCCCCTGACGCAGTTGTCATCAAGTGGGCATCCTGACGCAGGTCCCCTGATACAGGCCTCCTGATGCAGGTTTCCTAACCTATATTCCACTGAATCAGGTGTCATAAAGTGGTACCCCTGACACAGGTCTCGTGATGCAGATCTCCTAAAATGCGTCTCCTGAGGTAGGTCCCCTGACGCAGCTGTTATAATGTGGGCCTCCTGACGCAGGTCCGCTGACGCAGGTCTCCTGATGCATGTTTCCTATTGTTTATTCCGCTGATGCAGCTCTCCTTTCACAGGACTCCTTAAGCAGCTCCCCTGACACAGGTCTCCTGATAAAGATCTCCTAAAGTGCATCTAAACAAGTAAGTCCCCTGACGCAGGTGTCATAAAGTGGGCCTCCTGATGCAGGTCCCCTGACGCAGGTCACCTGACGCAGGTCTAGTGATGCATGTTTCCTAATGTGGATTCCACTGATGCAGATCTCCTTTCACAGGACACCTAAAGCAGCTCCCCTTACACAGGTCTCCTGATATACATCTCCTAAAGTGCGTCTCCTCAAGTACGTCCCCTGATGCAGGTTTCCTAATGTGGATTCCACTGTGGCAAGTTTCATAAAGTGGGCCTCCTGACGCAGCTGCCCTGACACAGGTCTCCTGATGCAAGTCTCCGAAAGTGCATCTCCTGAGATGGACCCCTGACGCAGGTGTTATAATGTGGGCCTCCTGACGCAGCTCTCCTGATGCAGGTTTCCTAAAGTGGATTCCACTGAGGCAGGTTTCCTTTCACAGGTCTCGTAAGGCAGCTCCCCTGACGCAGGTCTTCTGATGCAGATCTCTTAAAGTGAATCTCCTGAGGTAGGTCCCCTGTTGCAGGTGAAAGAAGGTAGGCCTCCTGTCGCAGGTCTCCTGAAGGAGGTCTCCTGATTCAGGTTTCCTTAAGTTGATTTTACTGACGCATTCTCCTTTTACAGGACTCCTAAAACAGCTCCCTTGACACATGTCTCCTTACGCAGATCTCCAAAAGTGCATCTCCTGATGTAGATCCCCTGACGCAGGTGTCATATAGTGGGCCTCCTTACGCAGGTCCCCTGACACAGATCTCTTGATGCAGGTTTCCTATTGTGGATTCTTCTGACGCAGGTCCTCTTTCACAGGTCTCCTAAGGCAGCTCCCCTGACACAGCTCTCCTGACGGAGATAACCTAAAGTGCGTCTCCTAAAAATGGTCCCCTGACGCAGGTGTCATAAAGTGGGCTTCCTGACGCAGGTCTCCTGACACAGGTCTACTGATGCATGTTTCCCAATGTTTATTCCGCTGATGTAGATCTCCTTTCACAGGACTCCTTAAGCAGCTCCCCTGACACAGGTCTCCTGATAAAGATCTCCTAAAGTGCATCTCCAGAAGTAGGTCCCCTGACGCAGGTGTCATAAAGTGGGTCTCCTGACGCAGATCCGCTGACGCAGGTCTCCTGATGCAGGTTTCCTAAAGTGAATTCCACATACACACGTCTCCTTTTACAGTTCTCCTAAGACAGTTCCCCTGACACAGCTCTCCTGACGGAGATATCCTAAAGTACGTATCCTAAGGTAGGTCCCCTGACGCAGGTGTTGTAAAGTGGGCCTCCTGACGCAGGTGACATAAAGCTGGCCTCCTGACGCAGGTACCCCTTACGCAAGTGTCCTGATGCAGGTTTATTATATGGATTTTACCGAGGCTGGTGTCCTTTCACAGGTCTCCCAAGGCAGCTCTCCTGACACATGTGTCCTGATGCAGATCTCCTAAAGTTTGTCTTCTGAGGGAGGTCCCCTGACGCAGGTGTAATTAAGTGGGCCTCCTCACAAAGGTCTCCTGAAGCAGGTCTCCTGATGCAGGATTCCTAAAGTTGATTCTATTGACGCAGGTCTGCTTTCACAGGTCTCTTAACGCAGGTCCCTGACACAGCTCTCGTGAAGGATATCTCCTAAAGTGCGTCTCTTTAGGTATGTCCCCTGATGCAGGTGTCATATAGTGGGCCTCCTGACGCAGGTCCCCTGACGCAGGTCTAGTGATGCATGTTTCCTAATGTGGATTCCACTAATGCAGATCTCCTTTCACAGGACACCTAAAGCAGCTCCCCTTACACAGGTCTCCTGATATACATCTCCTAAAGTGTGTCTCCTCAAGTAGGTCCCTGAAGCAGGTTTCCTAATGTGGATTCCACTGTGGCAAGTTTCATAAAGTGGGCCTCCTGACGCAGCTCTTCTAACAAAGATCTCCTGATGTAAGTCTCCTAAAGTGCATTTCCTGAGGTAGGTCCCTGACGCAGGTGTTGTAAGGTGGGCCTCCTGACCCAGGTGTAATAAAGTGGGCCTCCTGACGCAGGTCCCCTGACGCAAGTCTCCTGATGCAGGTTTCCTAAAGTGGATTCCACTGACACAGGTCTCCTTTCACAGGTTTATTAAGTCAATTGCCCTAACACAGTTCTCCAGACAGAGATCTCCTAAAGTAGATCTCCTAAGGTAGGTCCCCTTACGAAGGTTTATAAGGTGTGCCTCCTGACGCAGGAGTCATAAAGTGGGCCTCCTGACGCAGGTCCCCTGACACAAGTCTACTGATGCATGTTTCCTAATGTTTATTCCCCTGATGTAGGTCTCCTTTCACAGGACTCCTTAAGCAGCTCCCCCGACACAGGTCTCCTGATAAAGATCTCCTAAAGTGCATCTCCACAAGTAGGTCCCCTGACGCAGGTGTCATAAAGTGGGTCTCAAGACGCAGGGCCGCTGACGCAGGTCTCCTGATCCAGGTTTCCTAAAGTGGATTCCACGGACACAGGTCTCCTTTTACAGGTCTCCTAAGGCAGTTCCCTGACACAGCTCTCCTGACGGAGATATCCTAAAGTACGTCTCCTAAGGTAGGTCCCTGACGCAGGTGTTGTAAGGTGGACCTCCTGACGCAGGTGACATAAAGTGGGCCTCCTGACGCAGGTCCCCTGATGCAAGTCTCCTGATGCAGGTTTATAAAATGGATTCCACCGAGGCAGGTGTCCTTTCACAGGTCTCCTAAGGCAGCTCTCCTGACACATGTGTCCTGATGCAGATCTCCTAAAGTTTGTCTTCTGAGGTAGGTCCCCTGACGCAGGTGTAATTAAGTGGGCCTCCTCACAAAGGTCTCCTGAAGCAGGTCTCCTGATGCAGGTTTCCTAAAGTTGATTCCACTGATGCAGGTCTGCTTTCACAGGTCTCTTAACGCAGGTCCCTGACACAGCTCTCGTGACGGAGATCTCCTAAAGTGCGCCTCTTTAGGTGGGCCTCCTGACGCAGGTGTCTTATAGTGGGCCTCCTGACGCAGGTCCCCTGACGCAGGTCTAGTGATGCATGTTTCCTAAAGTGGATTCCACTGATGCAGATCTCCTTTCACAGGACACCTAAAGCAGCTCCCCTTACACAGGTCTCCTGATATACATCTCCTAAAATGCGTCTCCTCAAGTACGTCCCCTGATGCAGGTTTCCTAATGTGGATTCCAATGTGGCATGTTTCATAAAGTGGGTCTCCTGACGCAGCTCCCCTGACACAGGTCTCTTGATGCAAGTCTCCTAAAGTGCATCTCCTGAGATGTTCCCTGATGCAGGTGTTATAATGTGGGCCTCCTGACGCAATTGTCATAAAGTGGGCCTCCTGACGCAGGTCCCCTGACGCAGGTTTCCTGATGCAGGTTTCCTTAAGTGGATTCTACTGAGGCAGGTCTCCTTTCACAGGTCTCCTAAGGCAGCTGACGCAGGTCTCCTGACGCAGATCTCTTAAAGTGAATCTCCTGATGTAGATCCCTGACGCAGGTGTCACATACTGGGCCTCCTGAAGCAGGTCTACTGATGCTCGTTTCCTAATGTGGATTCCACTGATGCAAATCTCCTTTCACAGAACTCCTAAAGCAGCTCCCCTTCACAGATCTCCTGATATAGATCTCCTAAAGTGCGTCTATTGAAGTAGGTCCTTTGAACCAGGTGTCATAAAGTGGGCCTCCTGACGCAGGTCCCTGACACAGATCTCTTGACACAGGTTTAGTAATGTGGATTCTTCTGACGCAGGTCCTCTTTCACAGGTCTCCCAAGGCAGCTCCCTAACACAGCTCTCCTGACGGAGATAACCTAAAGTGCGTCTCCTAAAAATGGTCCCCTGACGCAGGTGTCATAAAGTGGGCCTCCTGACGCAGGTCCCCTGATGCAGGCCTCCTGATGCAGGTTTCCTAACCTAAATTCCACTGAATCAGGTGTCATAAAGTGGTACCCTGAGGCAGCTGCCCTGACATAGGTCTTCTGATGCAGATCTCCTAAAGTGTGTCTCCTGAGGTAGGTCCCCAGACGCAGGTGTTATAGTGTTTGCCTCCTGACGCAGGTGTCATAAGGTGGGCCTCCTGATGTAGGTTCCCTGACGCTGGTCTCCTGATGCAGGTTTCCTAATGTGGATTCCACTAATGCACATCTCCTTTCACAGGACTCCTAAGGCAGTTCACCTGACACAGCTCTCCTGACGGAGATCTCCTAAAGTTTGTCTCTTGAAGTAGGTCCCCTGACGCAGGTGTCATTAAGTGGGCCTCCTGACGCAGGCCTCATGATAGAGGTTTCCTAATGTAGATTCCACTGACGCAGGTGTCATGAAGTGGTACTCCTGACGCAGCTGCCCTGACACAGGTCTCCTGATATAGATCTACTAAAGTGCGTGTCCTGAAGTAGGTCCCTGACGCAGGTGTCATAAAGTGGGCCTCCTGACGCAGGTCCCCTGACACAGGTCTGCTGTTGCAGGTTTCCTAAAGTGGATTCCACTGAGGCAGGTCTGCTTTTACAGGTCTCCTAAGGCAGTTCCCCTGACACAGCTCTCCTAACGGAGATATCCTAAAGTACGTCTCCTAAGGTAGGTCCACTGATGCAGGTGTTATAATGTGGGCCACCTGAAGCAATTGTCATAAAGTGGGCCTCCTGACGCAGGTCCCCTAAAGCAGCCCTCCTGATGCAGGTTTCCTAAAGTGGATTCCACTGACACAGGTCTCCATTCACAGGTTTATTAGGTCAATTGACCTAACACAGCTCTCCAGACAGAGATCTCCTAAAGTAAATCTCCTAAGGTAGGTCCCCTTACGCAGGTTTTATACGGTGTGCCTCCTGACGCAGGTCTCCTGATATAGGTTTCCTAATGTGGATTCCACTGATGCAGATCTCCTTTCACAGGACTCCTTAAGCAGCTCCCCTGACACAGGTCTCCTGATAAAGATCTCCTAAAGTGCATCTCCAAAAGTAGGTCCTCTGATGCAGGTGTCATAAAGTGGGCCTCCTGACGCAGGTCCGCTGATGCAGGTCTCCTGATGCAGGTTTCCTAAAGTGGATTCCACGGACACAGCTCTCATTTTACAGGTCTCCTAAGGCAGTTCCCCTGACACAGCTCTCCTGACGGAGATATCCTAAAGTACGTCTCCTAAGGTAGGTCCACTGACGCAGGTGTTGTAAGGTGGGCCTCCTGACGCAGGTGACATAAAGTGGGCCTCCTGACGCAGGTCCCTGACGCAAGTCCGAGGCAGGTGTCCTTTCACAGGTCTCCTAAGGCAGCTCTCCTGACACGTGTCCTGATGCAGATCTCCTAAAGTTTGTCTTCTGAGGGAGGTCCCCTGACGCAGGTGTAATTAAGTGGGCCTCCTCACAAAGGTCTCCTGAAGCAGATCTCCTGATGCAGGATTCCTAAAGTTGATTCTACTGACGCAGGTCTGTTTTCACAGGTCTCTTAACGCAGGTCCCTGACACAGCTCTCGTGATGGAGATCTCCTAAAGTGCGTCGCTTTAGGTATGTCCCCTGACGCAGGTGTTATAAGGTGGGCCTCCTGACGCAGGTGTCATATAGTGGGCCTCCTGACTCAGGTCCCCTGACGCAGGTCCCCTGACGCAGGTCCCTTGATGCAGGTCCCCTGACGCAGGTCTAGTGATGCATGTTTCCTAATGTGGATTCCACTGTTGCAGATCTCCTTTCACAGGACACCTAAAGCGGCTCCCCTTACACAGGTCTCCTGATATACATCTCCTAAAGTGCGTCTCCTCAAGTACGTCCCCTGATGCAGGTTTCCTAATGTGGATTCCACTGTGGCAAGTTTCATAAAGTGGGCCTCCTGTCGCAGCTCCCTGACACAGGTCTCCTGATGCAAGTCTCCGAAAGTGCATCTCCTTAGATGGACCCCTGACGCAGGTGTTATAATGTGGGCCTCCTGACGCAGGTCTCCTGATGCAGTTTTCCTAAAGTGGATTCCACTGAGGCAGGTTTCCTTTCACAGGTCTCCTAAGGCAGCTCCCCTGACGCAGGTCTTCTGATGCAGATCTCTTAAAGTGAATCTCCTGAGGTAGGTCCCCTGTTGCAGGTGAAAGAAGGTAGGCCCCTGACGCAGGTCTCCTGAAGCAGGTCTCCTGATTCAGGTTTCCTTAAGTTGATTTTACTGATGCATTCTCCTTTTACAGGACTCCTAAAACAGCTCCCTTGACACATGTCTCCTTACGCAGATCTCCAAAAGTGCATCTCCTGATGTAGATCCCTGACGCAGGTGTCATATAGTGGGCCTCCTTACGCAGGTCCCCTGACACAGATCTCTTGATGCAGGTTTCCTAATGTGGATTCTTCTGACGCAGGTCCTCTTTCACAGGTCTCCTAAGGCAGCTCCCCTGACACAGCTCTCCTGACGGAGATAACCTAAAGTGCGTCTCCTAAAAATGGTCCCCTGACGCAGGTGTCATAAAGTGGGCCTCCTGACGCAGGTCTCCTGACACAGGTCTACTGATGCATGTTTCCCAATGTTTATTCCGCTGATGTAGATCTCCTTTCACAGGACTCCTTAAGCAGCTCCCCTGACACAGGTCTCCTGATAAAGATCTCCTAATGTGCATCTCCAGAAGTAGGTCCCCTGACGCAGGTGTCATAAAGTGGGCCTTGTGAGGAAGGTCCCCTAAAGCAGGCCTCCTGATGCAGGTTTCCTAAAGTGGATTCCACTGACACACGTCTCCTTTTACAGTTCTCCTAAGACAGTCCCCCTGACACAGCTCTCCTGACTTTATCCCCTGTCATAAAGTGGTCCTCCTGACGCAGGTCCGCTGACGCAGGTCTCCTGATGCATGTTTCCTAATGTTTATTCCGCTGATGCAGATCTCGTTTCACAGGACTCCTTAAGCAGCTCCCCTGACACAAGTCTCCTGATAAAGATCTCCTAAAGTGCATCTCCAGAAGTAGGTCTCCTGACGCAGATCCGCTGACGCAGGTCTCCTGATGCAGGTTTCCTAAAGTGGATTCCACGGACACAGCTTTTACAGGTCTCCTAAGAGAGTTCCCCTGACACAGCTCTCGTGACGGGGATATCCTAAAGTACGTCTCCTATGGTAGGTCCCCTGACGCAGGTGTTGTAAGGTGGGCCTCCTGATGCAGGTGACATAAGGCTGGCCTCCTGACGCAGGTCCCCTGATGCAAGTCTCCTGATGCAGGTTTATTAAATGGATTCCACCGAGGTTGGTGTCCTTTCACAGGTCTCCTAAGGCAGCTCTCCTGACACATGTGTCCTGATGCAGATCTCCTAAAGTTTGTCTTCTGAGGTAGGTCCCCTGACGCAGGTGTAATTAAGTGGGCCTCCTCACAAAGGTCTCCTGAAGCAGGTCTCCTAATGCAGGATTCCTAAAGTTGATTCTACTGACGAAGGTCTGCTTTCACAGGTCTCTTAACGCAGGTCCCTGACACAGCTCTCGTGAAGGAGATCTCCTAAAGTGCGTCTCTTTAGGTATGTCCCCTGACGCAGCTGTTATAAGGTGGGCCTCCTGACGCAGGTGTCATAAAGTGGGCCTCCTGACCCAGGTCCCCTGACACAGATCTCTTGATGCAAGTTTTCTAATGTGGATTCTTCTGAGGCAGGTCCTCTTTCACAGGTCTCCTAAGGCAGCTCCCCTAACACAGCTCTCTCCTGACGGAGATAACCTAAAGTGCGTCTCCTAAAAATGGTCCCCTGACGCAGTTGTCATCAAGTGGGCATCCTGACGCAGGTCCCCTGATACAGGCCTCCTGATGCAGGTTTCCTAACCTATATTCCACTGAATCAGGTGTCATAAAGTGGTACCCCTGACACAGGTCTCGTGATGCAGATCTCCTAAAATGCGTCTCCTGAGGTAGGTCCCCTGACGCAGCTGTTATAATGTGGGCCTCCTGACGCAGGTCCGCTGACGCAGGTCTCCTGATGCATGTTTCCTATTGTTTATTCCGCTGATGCAGCTCTCCTTTCACAGGACTCCTTAAGCAGCTCCCCTGACACAGGTCTCCTGATAAAGATCTCCTAAAGTGCATCTAAACAAGTAAGTCCCCTGACGCAGGTGTCATAAAGTGGGCCTCCTGATGCAGGTCCCCTGACGCAGGTCACCTGACGCAGGTCTAGTGATGCATGTTTCCTAATGTGGATTCCACTGATGCAGATCTCCTTTCACAGGACACCTAAAGCAGCTCCCCTTACACAGGTCTCCTGATATACATCTCCTAAAGTGCGTCTCCTCAAGTACGTCCCCTGATGCAGGTTTCCTAATGTGGATTCCACTGTGGCAAGTTTCATAAAGTGGGCCTCCTGACGCAGCTGCCCTGACACAGGTCTCCTGATGCAAGTCTCCGAAAGTGCATCTCCTGAGATGGACCCCTGACGCAGGTGTTATAATGTGGGCCTCCTGACGCAGCTCTCCTGATGCAGGTTTCCTAAAGTGGATTCCACTGAGGCAGGTTTCCTTTCACAGGTCTCGTAAGGCAGCTCCCCTGACGCAGGTCTTCTGATGCAGATCTCTTAAAGTGAATCTCCTGAGGTAGGTCCCCTGTTGCAGGTGAAAGAAGGTAGGCCTCCTGTCGCAGGTCTCCTGAAGGAGGTCTCCTGATTCAGGTTTCCTTAAGTTGATTTTACTGACGCATTCTCCTTTTACAGGACTCCTAAAACAGCTCCCTTGACACATGTCTCCTTACGCAGATCTCCAAAAGTGCATCTCCTGATGTAGATCCCCTGACGCAGGTGTCATATAGTGGGCCTCCTTACGCAGGTCCCCTGACACAGATCTCTTGATGCAGGTTTCCTATTGTGGATTCTTCTGACGCAGGTCCTCTTTCACAGGTCTCCTAAGGCAGCTCCCCTGACACAGCTCTCCTGACGGAGATAACCTAAAGTGCGTCTCCTAAAAATGGTCCCCTGACGCAGGTGTCATAAAGTGGGCTTCCTGACGCAGGTCTCCTGACACAGGTCTACTGATGCATGTTTCCCAATGTTTATTCCGCTGATGTAGATCTCCTTTCACAGGACTCCTTAAGCAGCTCCCCTGACACAGGTCTCCTGATAAAGATCTCCTAAAGTGCATCTCCAGAAGTAGGTCCCCTGACGCAGGTGTCATAAAGTGGGTCTCCTGACGCAGATCCGCTGACGCAGGTCTCCTGATGCAGGTTTCCTAAAGTGAATTCCACATACACACGTCTCCTTTTACAGTTCTCCTAAGACAGTTCCCCTGACACAGCTCTCCTGACGGAGATATCCTAAAGTACGTATCCTAAGGTAGGTCCCCTGACGCAGGTGTTGTAAAGTGGGCCTCCTGACGCAGGTGACATAAAGCTGGCCTCCTGACGCAGGTACCCCTTACGCAAGTGTCCTGATGCAGGTTTATTATATGGATTTTACCGAGGCTGGTGTCCTTTCACAGGTCTCCCAAGGCAGCTCTCCTGACACATGTGTCCTGATGCAGATCTCCTAAAGTTTGTCTTCTGAGGGAGGTCCCCTGACGCAGGTGTAATTAAGTGGGCCTCCTCACAAAGGTCTCCTGAAGCAGGTCTCCTGATGCAGGATTCCTAAAGTTGATTCTATTGACGCAGGTCTGCTTTCACAGGTCTCTTAACGCAGGTCCCTGACACAGCTCTCGTGAAGGATATCTCCTAAAGTGCGTCTCTTTAGGTATGTCCCCTGATGCAGGTGTCATATAGTGGGCCTCCTGACGCAGGTCCCCTGACGCAGGTCTAGTGATGCATGTTTCCTAATGTGGATTCCACTAATGCAGATCTCCTTTCACAGGACACCTAAAGCAGCTCCCCTTACACAGGTCTCCTGATATAAATCTCCTAAAGTGTGTCTCCTCAAGTAGGTCCCCTGAAGCAGGTTTCCTAATGTGGATTCCACTGTGGCAAGTTTCATAAAGTGGGCCTCCTTCTAACAAAGATCTCCTGATGTAAGTCTCCTAAAGTGCATTTCCTGAGGTAGGTCCCCTGACGCAGGTGTTGTAAGGTGGGCCTCCTGACCCAGGTGTAATAAAGTGGGCCTCCTGACGCAGGTCCCCTGACGCAAGTCTCCTGATGCAGGTTTCCTAAAGTGGATTCCACTGACACAGGTCTCCTTTCACAGGTTTATTAAGTCAATTGCCCTAACACAGTTCTCCAGACAGAGATCTCCTAAAGTAGATCTCCTAAGGTAGGCCCCCTTACGAAGGTTCTATAAGGTGGGCCTCCTGATGCAGGTCCCCTGACGCAGGCCTCCTGATGCAGGTTTCCTAAAGTGGATTAGTCTAACGAAGGTGTCATAAAGTGGCCTCCTGATGCAGTTCCCCTGACACAGGTCTCCAGATGCAGATCTCCTAAAGTGCGTCTCTTGAGGTAGGTCCCCTGACGCAGGTGTTATAAGATGGGCCTCCTGACGCAGGTCCCCTGACGCAGGTCTCCTGATGCAGTTTTCCTAAAGTGGATTCCACTGAGGCAGGTCTCCTTTCACAGGTCTCCAAAGGAAGCTCCGCGGACACATGTCTCCTGACGCAGATCTCCTAAAGTGCGTCTCCTGAGGTAGGTCCCCTGACACAGGTAAGAAAAGACCGTAGAATTTACAGAACAATAATGTTAATCATGACTGAAAAATAATGTTAACAGGAAAACAATAAACCTGTGTTAAAATCACTGTAGAAATGTGTAATCTCTAAAACAGCACTTTTTTGTTAAAATTATTATTTAAAAATGTGAAAATAGACTAAGTGTTTTGTTAAATTTACAAATTTCAGTAAATATGACAGTAAAATAATGTAATATCCATATCAGTATGTTTCTGTTTTATATACATTGTCATGTTAAAAACGTTACAGTTTTTCCCAGTACTTTTAAAAATACAAAACAAAACTGTTTTACAGGTTTTACCCTTCAAATATTAATAGAATATATTTTTAAAAGATAAACCTAAATTAATATGTTTCTATGTCTGGTTAAAAATGCTAGTTTTACATAGACCTACAGGCGAAGCCACACGTGTGTATACAAAATAGATTGATGTCTCAAATAAATAAAGGACATTTGGGTTTAAATGTGGATCAGCTTAAAGTGAATGAAAATCCAGATTGTTAATTAGAAAAAAAATTATATTAATTAATAAAATGTGAAAACAAGACATTTTCAAAGTGGAAAAAAAAATACTCTCCTTGAACCACCACCTTGGCGTGGTGGAGCGGTTTGTGTGCTCAAGTGATCTCAAGAGCTATGCTGTCAAGGGTTTCTGCCCCTGGTAGAGTCTTCCATGGCAGACACATCATGGGTGATGAGCCAGACAAAGGGCGGCTCAGAACACCTTCATGAGAAGTCCAATCCAAGATTTCGCTATGTCGCCTGTATTGGCGTGACTGGGGCACCACCCTGGAGCCAGGCCTGTGATTGGGGCTCTCATGTGATTGCCTGGTGGTCAGGTCCCATGGGCCCTGGTCAGGTCACGCCCAAAGGAGCGACGTGGGATCACTCTCCAGTGGGCCCACCACCTGCAGGAGGGCTCAGAAGGGGTAGGTGCATTGTGGTTTGGGTGCAGTTGAAGGCAAGTGCCTTGGCGGCTCAAACCCTGGTCATGGAACTGGATTTTTGAGACATGGAACATCATCTCTTTGGAAGGGAAGGAACCTGAGCTTGTGCAAGAGGTCAAAAGGTACTGGCTAGATATAGCTGGGCTCAACTCCATTTTCAGCCTGAGCTCTGAAACTCAGTCCCTCAAGAGGGGTTAAATTCTCTACCATTCTAGAGTTGCGAATATTGAGAGGCAGCTAGCTGGGGTGGGCTTACTTGTGAGCCACCAGCTCAGCCGCCAAGTGTTGGAGTTCACACCGGTGGACGAGAGGGTTAGCTGGGGGATAGCTCTCTACTGTGTTTCCAACCTACTGGCCAAACAGTGGATTGGAAAACCTGGCCTTCTTGGAAAGTGCCCCAACAGGGGACTCCATCGTCCTCCTGGGGGATTTCACTGCCCACGTGGGCAATGACCTCAAAGAGGTTCTGGCAAACGGTCTCACGCCTCAGAAGGGGAAAGCAATTTTCTGTAGGCTCTGTTTACGGTGCAGGTGGGAGGCTGTTGACTTCGATTGAGGACATTCTCGGGCAATGGAAGGAATACTTTGAGGATCTCCTCAATCCTACTGACACGCCTTCTCTTGAGGAAGCTGAGGCTGTGGATTTTGGGGTGGGGCTGGACATCACCAAAGCTGACGTCAATGAGGTAGTCATATTTGTTCTGTGTTCGTTGGCAAGGCTCCATCGAAAGTGGAAGAAGCCTGCTCTGAGTACCTCAAGTCTTTGCATGCTGTGTGAGTCTTGGCTGACACGTCTTTGCAGCATTGCGTGACAGACGGGAACTGTACCACTGGATTGGCAGACAGGGGTGGTGGGGGAACCTGAGGGTGTGTTCCAACTACCGAGGAATCACACTCCTCGCCCTCCCAGGGAAAGTCTATGCTAGGGTACTGGAGAGGAGAGTCCGTCCAATAGTCCAGTCTCAGATCCAGGAACAACAGTGTGGTGTCCATCCTGGTTGTGGAACTGTGAACCAGCTCTACACCCTTTTTAGGTTGCTGGAGGGTTTGTGGGAGTTGACTCATCCAGTCCATATGTGTGTGTTTTGTGAATTTGCTGTTCAACCGCATCCCTTGTGGTGTCCTGGGGAGGATGCTCTGGTAGAATGGGGTCCGGGGAGCCTTACTCAGAGCTGTCCAGTCTCTGTTTGACCAGAGCAGGAGCTTGGTCTGAATAGCCGGCAGTAAGTCAGACCTGTTCCCAGCGCATGTTGGACTCCGGCAGGGCTGCCCTTTATCACCAGTTTTGTTCATAGTCTTTATGGACAGAATTTCTAGGCACTGTCAGTGACCAGAGGGCGTCTGGTTTAGGAACCACAGGTTCTGCTCTTTGCAGTTGACGTTGTCATGTTGGCTTTATAGAGCCAAGACCTCCAGCATGCATTAGAGCAGTTTTAAGCCTAGTTTGAAGCGGCTGTAATAAGGGTCAGCACCACTAAGTCTGAGGCCACCGTTCTTGACCGGAAAAAGGTAGTTTGTCCTCTCTTGGTGTGTGGAGTGCTCCTACCCCAGGTGGAGAAGTTTAAGTATCTTGAGGTCTTGTTTAAAGAGTGAAAGAAGATAGTAGCATTAGACTGATAGGCGGATTATCCAGGACACACTGGAGAGACTGTCCCTCGGCTGGCCTGGAAACGTCCTGAAGGCCCCCAGAGGAGCTGGAGGAAGTGGCCGGGGAGAGGTAAGTCTGGGCATCTTTGCTTAAACTGCTGCCCTTGCGACCTGGTCCCGTGTGAGCGGAAGAAGATGGATGGATGAGAAAAAAAATTAAAGTTTAGAAACAGTTTTAAACTTTAAAATGTACGCACACAATATATGCAGATTTAAAACTTGAATAAAAAAAAACAAGAGTGCTAAAGCTGTTAACCAATAGAAAAATCTTCAAACTTTTCTTTTTCCCTTTTTGCTTTCAGTGCTCAGTTTTCAATTTCAATTCAGTTTTCAAATACTTGCTGCTGAGCTGATCCTATTTTTCACGTGGGGGCGAGCCTTTGAGCTCAACAAAAAAAAGTTGAAATTACAAATAAACTTTTTTTTGTCAGTTCTAGGTGTAGTTTTGTAAAAATTGTCATTCAAGATTTAAATTTACACATATTTTTAAAAGGATCAGTACTTCTTTCAAGTTTAAAAAGTAAGGGCTACTTTCGAATTTAAAACTGTTTTCAATTTTTAATTTTTGAAATGTAAAAAGTTTTGTTTTCAAAATGTTCATTTCTTTTTAATTCAAATTTTCAATTTTGTTTTTCATTAACTTTAAGCTGATCCAAATTTGACCATATACATTTTTCTTTTTTTTTTAAATCACCCTTCTTTTAGACTTACAAGCTGAATATATATATATATATATATATATATTTTATTTTAGTCTGCATCATATTGAAGAGAGGCCTGCAGTAACCTGATTTGAATTTTAGTGTGTCACATGGTCAAGTGACACAGATTTCTCATTGGCTGAACACAGTGAGAGGGAAGACTCTAATTCTAAGACTCAAATTCTGTGGCTGACGTCACTAACGAGCAGGAGTCGGCAAGCGGGAAAAGTGCAGAGAACGGGAGACTTTTGATGAGCAACTGCCGTAGTTTTTCTGTATATGAGGATCTGTAGGAACAATTTTCAACATCCTATTTGATTTTCTGGAAAAGACTCAAGTAAAAACTTTGGAGTTTGCACGGTAAGTACGCAATTTATTTCCTCCAGCTAAGTGCATGCTGCAGGTGTTTTAAGCTAGCTCTGTCAGTGCAACAGGCTTCAGGGCAGCGAGGTTAAGTTAGATTCATTTTCGACATTCAACACACATTCAGCGATAAACGGCAATATTTCTCCGGCGCCTTGACTAAAGCTGCTCAAGAGGTTTTTCCGAGGAGGTGACAAACAAAATTTCACATGCTTCGTTGAAAGAATTTCACAGATCTTCGTTGTCATTTTTCACGGCCCATGAAATGAGAAAACAATCGCAAAAGCCTTTTCCATGTAAGATCAGCTGCAGCGCCTTAGTGCTCCGCTGCTGAAAACAAGGGACCGTCTACAAAGTGCAAGAGTGAGGTGTGTTGTAAAAACCAAGAACCAAGCAGTGTCATTAGTCAAGAGGAAAAAAAATTATCATTGAATTGCTGAGAAAAAAAGGATTTTTCTTAAGAAAAAATCATATTAACATAAAACTAACCAATCCTAAAAAGATATAAAGTGCAATTTTTAAACATTTCTTTTTAAAAACTCTTACTGGTCAAATGAAAAATTGCATATAGGGAACAACTTTTTTTTTTTGGCAAAATATTTAGATAACATTCTTTTTGCAATAGCTTTTATTGTGAAAACCATAGCAGCATAAAAGAACCCCCATTCAGTACAGGAAGACAGTACGCAACTTTCACAACAATTTGTTTTGGCCCTAGTGGTCTAATGTGGAAATGCACGCAAAAAGTAATCATCTTTTTGCAATAGCTTTTAGTGTGAACATCATTGCAGCATGAAAGTACCCTCATTCAACACAGGAAGACAGTACGCAACTTTCACAACCATTTGTTTTCTGCTTCAGTGCTCAAAACTGTAATTTTGAACCTACATTCAACCTTCTTTTTGCAATAGCTTTTATTGTGAAAATCATTGCAGCATGCAAGTACCCTCATTCAACACAGGAAGACAGTACGCAACTTTCACAACCATTTGTTTTCTGCTTCAGTGCTCAAAACTGTAATTTTGAACCTACATTCAACCTTCTTTTTGCAATAGCTTTTATTGTGAAAATCATTGCAGCATGAAAGTACCCTCATTCAACACAGGAAGACAGTATGCAACTTTCACAACCATTTGTTTTGGCCCTAGTGGTCTAATGTGGAAATGCACGCAAAAAGTAATCATCTTTTTGCAATAGCTTTTATTGTGAAAACCATAGCAGCATAAAAGAACCCCTATTCAGTACAGGAAGACAGTACGCAACTTTCACAACAATTTGTTTTGGCCCTAGTGGTCTAATATGGAAATGCACGCAAAAAGTAATCATCTTTTTGCAATAGCTTTTATTGTGAAAATCATTGCAGCATGCAAGTACCCTCATTCAACACAGGAAGACAGTACGCAACTTTCACCACCATTTGTTTTCTGCTTCAGTGCTCAAAACTGTAATTTTGAACCTAAATTCAACCTTATTTTTGCAATAGCTTTTAGTGTGAACATCATTGCAGCATGAAAGTACCCTCATTCAACACAGGAAGACAGTACGCAACTTTCACAACCATTTGTTTTGGCCCTAGTGGTCTAATGTGGAAATGCACGCAAAAAAAACTTCATTTTTTTGTTAAAAGTCATACCTTTTCCTTGGATGTAGTTGTCAAAACAGTAATTTCACTCTTAAAATTACCCTTTGTTTTGCAATCATTTCTGTTGTGAAAGTCATATTAACATGAAAGTAGCATGAAATAATAGTAACACAGTTCTCAACTTGCACAACCTTTTTTTCCCAATAGTCTTCAGTAGTTAAAAGGGAAGACAGCATCTAATTTTTTTGTGCACCTAAAGTTTTTATGGCCTTACTGGTCAAACAACAGATGGTTTCTTGGGATCATCTCCCCCATACTTGGAACACAGTATATTTCATCCCATCGGACAGTATGTGGTGAAATTTGGCTTTGGGTAAGACCAATACATGCTGTCCTACATGTGGTCAACCCTTATTATGTTTTTTAAACAGTGGGCTACTCTATTACATCAATACCTTTGTCTAGCAGAAACTGCTGACAGACTTCAAACACATATGGGCTGTCTCCGGCTAGCTCCTCCATGCTGTGGTACAATGCTTACACACAAAGCAAACCTTTTCTCACAGCTCGCATTGATGGGTTGCCCTTTTTTAGTTGCATCATATGTGCAGCTTGTGTGGGTTTTACAAAAGTAAAGTACCGCTGGATTGAGAACACATTTAAAATAAAACAAAATAACCATGCAGGCAGGAACAAAAGGCAGACAGGCAGGCAAAGAGAGAAGTTTCCTCTTGTTGTCCTCAGCAGTATTATTTTTCTGTGTTTTTCTTTGAGACGGACCATTGGTAGTCAACATTTGTGGGGCTATGTTTTCTTTCAATAGTTAGATTTTGGTGAGGTGGCCTTAGCAGGGAGCTGCTGACTCAGACGGTTGATGGGGCTGGGTCTTTTGTCTCCCTGAGTATTTTTATGTTTTGCAAAAGTTACAATCCCGTTGTTTTTTACTTTGTTTCAAACAGTAATCATTTCATTTTGTTCTTGCTTCACAGGACACAGAATGTCCATGCAGCAATAAACTTTGTTTCTTATTATCTAGGAGTCCAGTTCATTTTGTGGTTGGTTCCTCTAGGCTGAGGCAGGTGTGCTTGTCGGTGCCCTAATAACGTAATAAAATAAAACTAAAGTTGT
Source organism: Oryzias celebensis (assembly GCA_014656515.1). Taxonomy (NCBI): domain Eukaryota; kingdom Metazoa; phylum Chordata; class Actinopteri; order Beloniformes; family Adrianichthyidae; genus Oryzias; species Oryzias celebensis. The sequence continues at coordinate 126,680 of BNCR01000043.1, forward strand.
AACAAAAATCGTTAATCAATAAATTATCTTTTTGGCACAGCAGTGACCAACATTGCTATTAATGTTATGAATAACTGACTTGTAAAAAGCTAAGCATTGAAACTGTGAAGCAGTGTGATTTCCTTGCCCTGGTACTATCGGGGCCAGCACCAAAGAATTTCTTCAATTAAAATATAAAAAACATACATTACATTACATTTTCTTGAGCATTGTGGCAGATTTGTTAAAGGCAAATACTGCAATATGTTCTTAAAAATATGTTACTTTTTTAACTTAGCCATGAAACAATGTTAACAATGTTTAATCCATGTTTCTATGTCTGCCGTGTGTACAGCACTTTGGGATTCCTTGGCTAGTGGTGGTGGAAGGTGCTCAATTGATAATTTGAATGAATGAATCAACAAATGAATGAATGAATGAATTCTGCTTCCCATCTAGGTGAACAGGCAAAAGGATCAGATCTGATCAGATCTAAAAAATAACCTTTCTGATGTTTTTGCCGGTGTCATTTTTCAACACAGTCTTATAAAACGTTGCTGCACGATAGGACAATAATTATCTCTCTTATTTATTTAAAAAATAAATAAATAAATAAAAGTAAAATGTACAATACTCCAAAAGTTTGAATAAAAACCAGGAGCTGGTTCATGGCGGGCCCTGGGCCGGCCTAGGCAGTTTATGCTGTACTGTGTTTCTTTAAAAATGTAAGTATAAAAAAAGAATCAGGAGTAGCACCAGGGGACAGCTTTAAAATAAAAAAAGTGAATGAAGAGGATGAAATACTGGCTCAAAGCAGAGGTATGTCTGTTTTATTTACATTCTACTGCATTTAAATTAACCCCTTCCCTGCCTTCTGTCAAAACATACTCTCGTCTTTTGTAGAAAAAAAAACGACATAGCTGGCGATCTATTTTTTTCCCATCTACACACCCTCAACAACAAAAGCTCCACGAGTTTAAGAAAGGAGATAGTATTCTACTAGAAGCAGATTTCGTATGTTACGGTTGTGTTGTGGTTAGAGTAATGGGCTCCTGCGCCTAAGGTCGGTGGTTCAAGTCTTGTGAACTCTAAACTCTGATTTTTTTTCCCCCAAGAATCACAACTGATTCCTACAACTGATGTTTTGATAGTTGCAAAAAAAAAAAAATATATATATATATTATATATATATATATATATATATATATATTATTGCCACATTGTTCAAGCAGTTACTTTGTTTCTGTTGGTTTCTGGGTGGTGTTGGTGTTTTGGAGATGTGGATTAGTGCGTGCGTGCGTGGGGGTGGGGGGCGCAAAAATAATTTGTCGTCTGTGGCGCAATGCAGCCCAGTGCCGTGCCTGATTGGGTTTTTTATAACTAACATTCTGGTGGTAGATGAAAATTGCGGTGGTCCAGCATGGTATCCACAGGCCAGTAAACGCCAATCCAATCAACAAATTCCCATACCTGGAAAAATTGCGCATGCGCACATTATGAAACCCCGCGCGACACTTTACTGTAGAACGTTACTTTTACACGTCGTCATGGGCCGAGTTAAAAAGGGACAAAAACTTTGTAAGATTGACTTATGGAGTTTATGTGGAGGACTAGACAAACTAATCAAAGTGTTCTGCAAAATAACATTAAGAAGAACGTCCAATGGAATTCAGAGGTATGGTCAAAAGTGTCGTTAGCTGTGTTTGGAGAAAACAAATTACATTTAAAAAAATGGCTTCATGTAGTCTGGACAGCAAACAGAAAAGGAGTCAGAACTCGTGTTTTAAAAATACTGCGTTCTGGGACTGATACAAAGACTGATGGAGAGTGCAGCAAGCCCCAAGAACTGGACCAAAGTAACATTTCTAACACAGGTCAGTATGAACACTTTCAATTTCTCTAATCAACAACAATTAATAGTAATCTCATTGACTTGGCAGATGCTCAAATTATTCTCTAGGCTAAACATGAAAAAAAAAAAAAATCCTACATCTGAAAGCTACAATGATACATGCAATCATGTGTCATGCAAATTATGTCAATATTTTTCTTTTTTAAATGTGAAGTTGAGTTTTGTAATCAATTATACTCATTGATAAAAATGATTTCTCATTAAACAATACTTTAATCTTCCTCCTCACATCTCAATTAGGGGCTGTTGGGGACTGGAGCCCAAAACCTGCGGACCATCATACACTGGAAGAAATTAGTGACAGTGATGAAGAGCGCGACTGGAGCCCAAAGCCTGCGGACCATCATACACTGGAAGAAATTAGTGACAGTGATGGAGAGTGCGACAGGAGCCCAAAGCCTGCGGACCATCATACACTGGAAGAAATTAGTGACAGTGATGGAGAGCGCGACTGGAGCTCACAGCCTGCGGACCATCATACACTGGAAGAAATTAGTGACAGTGATGGAGAGCGCGACTGGAGCCCAAAGCCTGCGGACCAACAGACACTGGAAGAAATTAGTGACAGTGATGGAGAACGCGACTGGAGCCCAAAGCCTGTGGACCATCATACACTGGAAGAAATTAGTGACAGTGATGGAGAGCGCGACTGGAGCTCACAGCCTGCGGACCAACAGACACTGGAAGAAATTAGTGACAGTGATGAGGAACGCGACTTGAGCACAAAGACAGTGCAGCATTTTGAAAAGAACTACAGAAAGACAATTCCTGGACCAAAATGATTCAAAATTTACATTTCTCAAAAGAAATGGAGACAAATCAAGCCTTTAAAGGGAAGCTTAAAATTTCAAAAATCATGGACACACATTATTTATGATAAATTCCGCCAAAAAAACCCATGCTGCACATTAGTATTTACATATCAGCATATCAAACTCACACACAGTCGGAAAAAAAACCACAGCATATTGTATGATGAAAGCTGTGTGCTCTTTCAAAGGATGCAACGCACACTACACCTTACAAGTAAGGAAAAAACCAGGCAAAGGTGACCTAACAATTCCTATATATGTTACAAGGATTGGCAGGGTGACACATTGTCAAGGAGAATTCCGTTCACGCCCTGCAAGTTACTTAAAACGAGGAAAAATTGCGAGGTCAATACACGAAGGAATTAGCAACACATATTATAGGAATCTCCAAAAAACACCAGTTCCTGAACCTGTGGCTGGAAACATTACAAGAAGTCTGAACAAAACAATTCTTAAAGTTATTTCTTGTGAAATTAAGAAGAGCACAAGACTTCATGATGATGTGATGCTTGAACTAATTCTGACACAGAAAATCTTAAAAGACACAGACATTGCATACACATTTTGGCCTGGATATATCCAGCATCTTCAAGTTGATCCTTTTGGAATTCATCTGTACACAGAGACTCTTCTTATTTTGGTGCAGCACCTGCGTAAAGGACTGCCTATTACCCTTCATTTAGATGCTACAGGTGGTGTTGTCAGTAGAATACCAAATCAGCCGAAAAGGGTGTTCTACTACAGCATCACTCTACCAGGAAACGGGAAAGACAAGCCCCTTTGCCTGTATCAGAATTAAGAACAAATGACCACACTATTCCAAATCTGTCCTTTTGGCTCCTTCAGACACTGGCAAAGGTCAGGAAGCTCACAAAATACAGCATTAATCAGGTAGAGATGGATCATAGCTGGGCACTCATCCAGAGTGTTCTGCTGTCATTCAATAGGCAAGACATTCTAGCATACCTGCTGTACTGCTACAATATAGTAATGGGAATCAACTCTCAGACTGTCATAAAAAAACGACTCTTCACCTGTGTTCTGCACATGTAATTAAGGCCATTCATGGAGCCTTTTGCAAAAAAACAAAGGACAAAGGCCTGAAGGAGTTTGCCACTCACTGTGTGGCACAACTAATAAATGTTACAAATATGAAAAGGGCATTTCATATTTTCAAAAATATGTGCTATGTTTTTAACACAGAAAAAACAACTACAACAGTTGAAAAATGTCTGGAAGAGCTTCACAAAGAAGTTCAAGGAAGAACTCTTCATCAAGACACACTTCAAGAGGTACAGGCATTTGAAGAGGATGTCACTTGTAAGGGAAGCACAATATTTGCGAGCTCACCTTTTAGGAAGGACTTTTCAGATGTGCTTAAGGCAGTCATGTCATCTGTCGAACCTGAGGAGGCTGAGGAATACAACAAATATTATTGTCCTGAAATACTTCATGTATTAATGAAGGACTACATCCCTATATATCCTGTCTGGTCAGGAATCATGCTGGGTGATCTGCGAAGACACACCACTGACTCTGTGTTTTATGACAGTCTCAGAAAACATGACACAAACTGTCATGCGGAAAATTGGTTCAGTATTTTAAAAACCGAAATACTTCAAAAAACACTGAATCTCCGACCAGCAGCATTTGTCCAGAAAATGAATGCATCTCTTCAGGGGAGATACAGGGAACACATTTTAAGGAATGACTTACCTGAAAGATTGCTGGACAAGTGCTGGACTTTAAAAAGATCAGATTTGGAAGACTCTGAAGAGCGATGGTCAAAAAAGAGGGCAACCGAGAAAAAACAAAGAAAAACAAAATACTTCCATCCACCTGAAGTTATGCCCTCTCCAAAAGAAAAAGTAAGCATTATTTATGGACAGCTCAAGTGTAGAAATAAATAACCATCAAAGGAGATAAAGCATATTCACGTTGACTCACTTGTCTATCCTTGCAGGCATGCACAGGACATCCAAAAAGAAAAAAGAAAATAGAAAGTACTGATTTGGATTCTACAAGAACGATCACATCACAGGTTTGAACGTTTGTAATTAAGATAAAAAATACACAATTTTTATTAATGAGAAATTAACCTATAGCAACATACATGTGTTAATTAATTTTGCAGGCAAGGGAAGAGGCACACAGACAGCAATGTAGTGCAGTGAAACAGACCAATGCCAGAGCTGACATCCGGAAAGATGACATTGTAGAGGTAAAAGGTTTAAATTAGTATTCACTGGGGGGGGATTTAGTTTAATTATTAAAAGTTCTTATGGATAGGTAAACATTTATTTTTTTTCCTTAAAATTATTTACTTTGATGTAAAGATTCTAAAACATTAATTTGCAAATATAATAGATATATATATATATATATATATATATATATATATATATATATAAAGAGGGAGAGAGAGACTGAGAGGGAGACAGAGAGAGAGAGAGACATTTTTTCTGTGCTGGATTGTGATTACGCATGAGGATTTTACGAGTTAAATGTTATATGACAACATGCGTATTTTAAACTACATTTAAAAAAAAGCCATAGATAACACTTTGGCTTAATTTTTATTGTCTGAGATGATTTAATTTGTAAAGTTTTAAGTATGATATTCCTAATATCCCTACAATTTAATTTGTGTGCTCAAAACACATCAACAGTAAGATAAGCATAACTATAAAGAACTGTAAAGACTTTCATGTCTGCAGTTTTTCTGTAAGAAATCAAAGATGATGATACACAGCCGTAAGAAGCAAATATGTTTTTCAGTGTTTCTGCACTGCAATGGTCCAGTTAAATACTCTCTCTGATTGGCTGCTGGGTATTGATCCAGACCTTAAAAAAATGTTATGGTCATTTGTCATAAATGTAGTCTATCACTGCGCAGGCTTCTTAAATAAAATTCCAAGCAAAAACAAGCATTAAGATTTGAACTTTATCTATGAACTTATGCTATAATGAACCTATTGTGACTATCAGCATGTATGTAGTTTTCCTTTGCAACTGCAAAGAGGTCTATCAGCCCAGTTATGCATATTTTATTTTTCCCGTGACCATGGGCAGCACCTTATATTTAATAGTATGTTTTAATAAAAGGGTAAGCGGTGTAATGGTATATAAGTAGACTAATGCCCAACGTTAAGTGGAAGACCATTGTTTAAGAAGTGTAATCAATAAGCATAAATATAAAATATTGCGTTCATCTTTTTTTATCTCTTTTTATATATATACATTATCTGAAATCAGTCAAAGTTCTTAAAAGGAAATTCTTATTTAAATACTTTTGTTATTTATGGATATTATTATTAAGTAATTATAACATTCTTTTTTGTGTCCTAACAAGGCTCTTTGGAATTTGAAAAACAAAGAAGTTGTGGTTGCTGTGATAAAAACAACTGACAAGGATCGCTCATACACATTGCACCTAACAGAATTTAACACCCTGAAACCACATAGCTGGTTAGCTGGGGAGGTAAGCATTTTATTATCATACATATACAATTTTGATGTTTTTTTGTTATCAGAGTCAAGTGACTGGTGCCCTTTGATAACAACACATAGAAAAAAATCCTTTTTTTCATATTTCTTTGTCCATTTAATAATGTTTACATGTTTCAAAATTATTAATTGTAGAATGTTTTTTGTGTTTTATATATAATAAATATGCAACTAATTATACAATATAAATTTTTTTCAACATGTTGAACCTCTTAAAATAATGTACGAATTTGTTTTTTCCAGACAATGGAAGTCTACTTACAAGTGCTGCTGAACACCAACAATATTGAAAGAAAAATTTTCTTAATCAATCACTACTCTGCCGGCGTGATCGTCTTTGGTGATAGGTCTGCACTAAGTAACCATAGTTACAGAAAGGTGAGACTGTTTGAAAAACATAAACTGAAGAATAACAAAAATCATAGAAACATTAAAAGTAAAATGTAACATTTGCTATTTGTAGGTCAACTTCGAAAACTATGAGGCTGTCATATGATTCATGCTTGTCGATTCCAACCACTGGAAATTCCTGGTAAATATGTAATGCTCCTGACTTGTTATGTCAACATAACATCATAAACGTAATGATAAACTAAGCCCAATTACTCCATGTAATAGAAATAGAAGTACTGATGAATGCATATGAAGATAGAAATATCGAAATAAAACATGAAATTCTGCTTTAAATTTCGGCTTTTCCCTTCAGGAGTCGCAACAGTGAGTCATATTCCTCCATCTTATACTGTTTTCTGCATCCTCTACTCTAACAACAGAACACGTCATGTTATTGAACTGTGGTCTTCGTCAAGACCTCTTGCCTGGCATCTGTACATTTAGCATATTTCTGCCAATACATTGACTGTCTCTCCTCTCGACATGACCGAAACATCTCATTCTGGCCTCTCTGACTTTATCTACAAAACCTCTAAGATGTGTTTTCCCTCTGATGTCTTCCTGTACTTTCTGATCCTATCCATCCGGGTTACTCCAGAGAACATCAGCATCTTCATCTCTGCTACCTCCAGCTGTACTTCCTGTCTTTTCCTTAGTGCCACTGTCTGTAGTCATCAAAATGGCTGTTTTGTTCACCTTTCCTTTCCATTATTTTCAGAAACTCTTCTATCACACCTGACACTTTTCTCCACCCATTTTAACCAGCCTGCACTCACTTCTTCACTTCTTTTCTACACTCTTCATTAGTCGGGACTGTTTATCAGAGATGCTTCACTCTTCCACTTGAGTCCCTCACAATCACACACTTGTACTCCATCTTGCTGTGCCTAACCTTCATTCATGTTCTTTCCAGGACAAACCTTCACTTCTCTTTTGCTCGTTCCCAACTCTCAGTACTAATCACAGTGTCATCAGCAAACATCATAATCCATGGTGATTCCTGTCAAACATCACCTGTCAGCCTGTTCATCGCCATTGCAAACAGGAAGGGGCTCTGAGTTGATCAAAGATGTAATCCAACCTACACCTTGAACTCCTCTGTCACCCCTACAGCACACCTCAACACTGTCTTCCAGCCCTCATACATGTCCTGCTCTAACATACTTCTGTCTCTACAGACGTCTTCATACAACACCACAGTTCCTCTCTGTCCTAAGCTTTCTCCAGATCTACAAAGACACAGTGTAGCTCTCTCTGGTCTTCTCTATACTTCTCTGTCAACATCCTCAAAGATAATTACACCTGTAGTGCTCTTTTTTGTCACAAAACCATACTGCTGCTCATAAATGTTCACTTCTGCTCTTAGTCTAGCTTCAAGAGCTCTTTCCCATACCTTGATTGTTTGGCTCATCAGCTTAACCCACCTGCAGTTGCAACAACTCTGCACCTCTTAAAATTGGTCACTATCAAAAAACAAAAAAAAACAAAAATATTTTTTGATAAAAATTATGTTTTTTTTAGAAAAATCTTCCTTTTATAAAATATGACCACTTTTAGTTACTTTATTCAATAGTATATGAAAAACAAATAAAAATCAAATACCATGTTAAGGTACAATGCCTGAGGAATAGTTATTTAACATTGAAATTCTACATATAATAAGGCAATAATAAATTTCCAATGTGTAACATATTAAATTATTTCTATTTAGGTACCTTTTTAGCTTTTGCAAAAGACACAACATATCAATTTTTATAAACTGCCAATTAACAATAAAACATGATATTAGTATCTCAACAGGAAACTCAAGAAGGTTTTTGTGTTGGATCCCCTTGGAAATAACGAAGAAAAAGATTCAGAAGTGGCAGCTTCAAGATTCAGGTATAGTACTTTTGGGGATGGGGTGTGTGTGTGTGTGTGTGCGTGTGTGTGTGTGTGTGTGTGTGTGTGTGTGTGTGTCAGACTATAGCTTTCTTAATGATCCAATTTCATGACTTTTTTTTAATGGGATTAATTTTTATTTAACATTTTATTAGTATATTAAGAACATAGTTTTAAAGTATTTGAGTAAGTAGACTTAACTTTACTTGTAACTTTACTTCCGGATGTTTTTTGTCCACTTTGTACTTGTACTGAGTATGAAAAATATGAGCAACTTTTACTGTCTCCTCGAGTAAATGTTATGATTGAATATTTGTGCTCTTAAGTACACATCTCAATGAAGACTTACATTAACTCAAGTAAATTTCTCAAGTAAACATAAATGCATAAATGTGAGTGATTAAGCATTTCTTCTTTTAAATAATAAAAACTAACCATACAAATGTTTTATAGGTAATTGAGTGTTGAAACATTGGTATTTGACTATAATAATGTAAAAATGTATGTACATGTATCAAAATTTGTGTAGAAGTACACATTTGAACAGATGTAGAGCAAATAAAGTTAAAGAGGTTTCATCCTCAACAGAGTCAAAGAATGTGTTGTTTAGTTTTTAAAAAGCTAAAATAACTCTCATATGTTTTATTAAACATGTAACTGATGCTTAGTTGACCTGAACTGGTTATAGTTTGAAAGAAATTGTAAGTTGTGGTTCAATTATAAATTACTATCAAAAATCTATGCTAGGCAATACTTCAAAATGCGACAGATCCGTCATGGAAAGACAGACTGGGTTGATGTAAAATGGACACATGGTGTCTTGGATCACACCAAACAGCAAGATGGTTGCAGCTGCGGAGTTTTTGTCATGCAGGTACATTCATTATGCTGTAATAATATATGAAGCTATATTGATAACATATTTAACTACTATGTTTAATGTAATTTTGGTATAATAATGTCATAGATGGCAAAGGAGGTAGTGGATGCTTTTCCACTTATGCCTTCAGAGTTGAAAATACCTTCCAGCAAGCAACTCCTGGCAAAGTTACGCAAAGAGATGGCTGTACAGATCCTAGAAGCATCATGTATGTTTAATGGGTTCAGATTACAATATAGTGATGCATTTGTGATAAGGCAAAACCTTTAGATAGATACAGTAGATTCATTTCATTAGGCATACAGAATTTTTTTTATTACTATAAATATCTGTTTTAAAAAATTTAAAAAAAGAGTCTTTCAAAAACTGCATTTATTAGTATTAAAACTGTATTACTAAAAAAAAATGCCTATCAAGAGAAGACATTCTGATGATGTTTAAAATCTATAGAATTCTATTTATGTTTTTGAATAATATTTACATAAAAAATATTTTGATTAAGAAATCCAAAAATTATAAAATAAAAATTATTCCAAGAACTACCGAAGCTGAATGTGGGTCTTTCAACGACAAAAGGTTGTATGCAAACTTTAGTAGCCTCGAGTACAGGAGAGTCAGAGAAGTATTTCTCACTAAATAAAGTCAACCACCCAAAAAATGCTGAGTGTAGGTGTCGTTTGGGTTGTTCATTAAACCACCCTGCTCAAAAATAGAGACAGCAGGCTAAGAAAACGAATGTGAAATCAGAAGATACAATACATCATGTTGAATGTGCTTTATACACGCTCTCAATGAAAACGGTAAAAGCAAAAAGTTAAGTCTCTGGCTGTTTTGACCTACCCAGATTTTATCTTTTTATTAACTCTGGACCACCGCGCCCATCCCTTCATTAGCACCACGTCGCTGAAATCGTTGATAGACCTTTGCACTGCACCAGTCGCGCTGCAGGACCTGAGATTACGTCTGTACCATGACTTAACACTGAAACTTGCCACCGAACGCAACTTGCGTTCACAGCTTAACAGCGAACGCAGCTTAACACTGTAGTTACTCTCAACAAATGAGCAGCAAATTACTTATTTAAATTTTCCTAAGCATTTCATGTCTTTATTTACTTTGGCTTTATTTTAATTATTTAATTTTTGGAATATTTAATTTATATACATAATTTTAAGGACGTACATGAAAAAAATATGAAGAATTGTGAACTTCATCTAATATTTTTCTTTTTATCATGCACTGAACTTCAGAATCATACCTTTTTGGTGTATAATTACTCCATCCACACCAGGATGTAGTGAAAACATAAACAATGCATTCTGCAAAGTTTGCAGCCTCCTCTCAAGCTTTGACACCGGAATACACATAGAATACACGTAATGTTGTATAGGTGACATCCAGAGTGGTTGGATGTAATGGCATTGGTTTGTATTTGATTATCAATTTTATATATTAGATGATATTGTCTTATATTAGAATTAGTAATCGTTGAATATTTAATTATTTTATGTTATGTTTTTTGTGATTAAATAGGCTACTGTGTTAATAAATATCTTTACAGAATTCAAGTCAATGGAACATTGCTCCATTTGTGGTCAAGAGACTCCACCAGGACATGTTGGTCCCAACACATGGGTTTGTATATTTTCATTGCTAAATTGGTAGTAAAAAATGAAGATAATCATCAGTTTTAGTTGTATTGGTAGTATACATTACCACAAACACAATGTAAAAACAAAGAGGAACCATTTCATGTAACATAAAAACAAGAAAAATTCTCCAAAGCGTGTAATTATAAATATCTACACGGTTATCATCTTTACTAGGCGTGGAATTCGATGAAGTATTTGTGGTCACGTTGTAAACAGAGGTCTTGACTGCATTTCTTGCACATAGTTTTGGTGTATCATTGCACCTCGGCACCTTCATCATCTTTTTTATACCGGTCATTGTTATCCAGAGGCCAGAATAATCAAAGTGAACATCCAGGACTGGAATGGGAGTTTTGGGTGCTTTTCTTAGTCTTTTCCTCATAGCTTCCATCAACTGAGAGTCTGGGACAACCAGTTGTCTTGTCCAGGCTCTTAACACATTTTTATAGGCACTCTGCAATGTAGGACTTAAACAAAAAGAGTCATAGTTAAAATTCCAAAAGTATAATAATATTATATTATAATATAATAAAAGATCATGCGAAAAGTGCCCATGCAGCGTATTTTTATATTTATATATATATATATATATATATATATATATATATATATATATTATTTATCAACTAGTGCTAGCACAAGAGGGACACTTATAAACCAAATATCAAATTAAAAACTTGTAGTTTTCCTTTATGATTGTCAGCGACAGTCGTAGGGTATTTCCAAAAGCTACAAAATCTGGCAGCTTGTGACATTGACCAACTCTGTCAAAGTTGACCAAAAGGTTTTACGGTATCCCATCTCATCATGCTAAAAATAGAAGTTTGTATCCCCTGTTGTTATGCTTTAATTGAAAGTAAATTACTTCAATTTTTGTGACAGCAAGGTGGCTTTGTTACAAGACATTCATGTTGGATGGAGGCCAAAGAGGGACATGTATTACACAGTGCCAAAGACGGAAGTCAATGACTTCTTTGAAGGATTTTTCAGGGTGACGCTGAATTGCGTTGAAATTACATTACCATACAGATTTGTCTATATTGTCTTTAGAGAATAACTTTACGAAATATTTTTGGGAGTTGAGAACATCATCAGCTTTTCAGAGCTTGGCTGTCTGGGTTATTTTATTTACTTTTATCCAACTTGGAAATATAAATACTGCACCCTCCTCTTCACTTGACAGTCTGACATTCTCATGTTCCACTTGCTCACATACAAATTCTATAGCTTGTTTTTTACCTTTTGTGATTTTTAAAAACTAATTGAATGAAGATGTGGTCTTTTGCCTGTAGTTAACATTTTGCACAAGTAGACAGTTATTTTGTTAAACTATATGTTATTTGTAGATGTCATTACTTATTTTTCAAGGATAAATTGTATAATCCATTGTACAAGACTTTAAATTAAATTATAACTATGTCAAATATTGTTCTATTAAAAGTTTTGCATGATTACAATGAATTTTTAACATGTGTAACTCTTTCACCCCAACAGATTGAGTGCACAAGCTGTGGAAGATGGTATCACTCCATATGTTTGAACATGACTGACCAAGAAATTGACAGGCTGAAAAGAACAGAATGGTTATGTGAAATCTTTATAACAATGTGTGTTAATTATTTTATAATATTCACCAAGTGATTTATATTTATTGTTTTTTGTTTGTTTGTTTTTTTTTTTTTTTTTTTTTTTGCATGAAGAATGTTATTTTGAAGACATTAACATTTATTCAATATTTTAAGGACAAAAAGAGAAAATTGTTTTGCAAGTCTATTATGGTCAAAGTAAGAAAATATTGTACACGTAATGTTCTTGTTTAAATTCAAAGATTTTAAAGACAAAAAGTCTTCCAATAGCCATTGTTGATGTTTAATTTTCATTAATGTTGTTAAAGCAGATTTTACTTATTTTTTAACATTGTTACTTTTTTAAAACAGATTTGAAAAAGTAAAGTTACATCTTTTTATTATTATAGGTACAATTATATTTTTTTAAAAGCAATCTTGCTATTTCTATTGCAGAAAGGTAATATAAACAAAAATTATGTTAATTTTCATTAAGAAGAGTTTTTTAAGTTAGATTTCATGTCTGGTTGTCATGTCTAACAAATGGTTGCGAAAGTTGCGTAGTCTCTTCCTGTACTGAACGAGGGTACTTTCATGCTGCAATGATTTTCACAATAAAAGCTATTGCAAAAAGATAACTTTTTGCGTGCATTTCCACATTAGACCACTAGGGCCAAAACAAATGGTTGTGAAAGTTGCGTACTGTCTTCCTGTGTTGAATGAGGGTACTTTCATGCTGCAATGATTTTCAGAATAAAAGCTATTGGAAAAAGAAGGTTGAATTTCGGTTTAAAATTAGAGTTTTGAGCTCTGAAGCAGAAAACAAATGGTTGTGAAAGTTGCGCACTGTCTTCCTGTGTTGAATGAGGGTACTTTCATGCTGCAATGATTTTCACAATAAAAGCTATTGCAAAAAGATGATTACTTTTTGCGTGCATTTCCATATTAGACCACTAGTGCCAAAACAAATGGTTGTGAAAGTTGCGTACTGTCTTCCTCTACTGAATAGGGGTTCTTTCATGCTGCTATGGTTTTCACAATAAAAGCTATTGCAAAAAGAATGTTATCTAAATATTTTGCCAAAAAAAAAGAGTTGTTCCCTATATGCAATTTTTCATTTGACCAGTAAGAGTTTAAAAAAAAAAATGTTTAAAAATTGCACTTTATATCTTTTTAAGATTGGTTAGTTTTATGTTAATATGATTTTTTCTTAAGAAAAATCCTTTTTTTCTCAGCAATTCAATGACAATTTTTTTTCCTCTTGACTAATGACACTGCTTGGTGCTTGGTTTTTACAACACACCTCACTCTTGCACTTTGTAGACGGTCCCTTGTTTTCAGCAGCGGAGCACTAAGGCTCTGCAGCTGATCTTACATGGAAAAGGCTTTTGCGATTGTTTTCTCATTTCATGGGCCGTGAAAAATGACAACGAAGCATGTGAAATTTTGTTTGTTTAGTCACCTCCTCGGAAAAACCTCTTGAGCAGCTTTAGTCAAGGCGCCGGAGAAATATTGCCGTTTATCGCTGAATGTGTGTTGAATGTCGAAAATGAAACTAACTTAACCTCGCTCTTCAGGGCTACTCGCGGTGACTGTGGCTGTAAAAGCAACTATTAACTTTTATAAATGATAACTTGTGCTTTTTGTAATAAAAACATAGACACATTGAAGGGTTATGTCTTGCATTGCAGAGTTCATAGGAATGAGCCTCGATGTTTTTTCAAATGTGTCAGTGCTAATTGTGGGAAGACATTTTGCACCTACTCTGCTTTTAAGGGCCATTTTTATCGCACTCACAATGTGACTGCACCACAGAGTGATTCTACAGCCATTATTGCAAACTTTAAATGTGCAGTTTCACTATGTGTGCGCAATTTTTACACTGTGAAAGACCTTGTGTCTCATTTAAAAGACCACATTGCAGAAAGCAGATCCGTGTCATGTCCTGTAACTGGTTGTGAACATGTCTTTAAAGTAAAGTCATCATTTACTGCTCACATGTCTAGGAAGCATAAAGCATGCTCATCTGAAAGCATCAGTGAAATGTATAGGGAAACACGTTCTCAGCCCTCTAATGTCAGTGATGGTGGAAATGTTTTGGAAAGCGCAAATGCAGCTACTCCAACAACTCCAACAAACGTCAACACTGATATGTCTGAGGACATTAGTGAACCATATCTCAGAAATCCATGTCTATTTTACCTCAAACTGCAAGGACAACTCCTTGTTCCTGCTTCAACCATTCAGACTATTATTGAGGAAATACAAAATGTGCACGAGATGGTACTAGATTATACATTATCCAAAGTTAGTTCATCATTAAAAACAGACATGGGCTTTGCAGATGAAACAATTGCACAAATATGCAATAGTATTAAAGAGTCTGATTTGTTTTCAGTTTGTCATCTGGGCCCACTAAGAACAACATATTCACGGAGTCAAACATTCACTCAAATGTTTAAATGTACAGAACCAAAAAAAGTGAAATTAGGAATAGATGAAAATATGAAACAAAAGTCTGCCTATTACATCCCAGTGACACAAACATTGAAAAGCCTTTTGCAGTCCGATTTATGGAAGTACAGAGTTACACAGCAGTCTGAGACTGACACTGATGTATTTTCTGATATAACCGATGGACATAATTTTAAATCAAACCAATTTTTTATTGAAAATCCACAATGCCTGAAGTTAATTTTGTACCAAGATGCGTTTGAAATTGTGAACCCCCTGGGTTCTGCTAAAAAGACACACAAAGTTCTTGCAGTCTATCTTTCTGTGGCAAACTTGCCAATTTACGTGCGATCCAACACTGATCAGATGTTTCTTGTTTTGTTGTGTGTTGAAAAAGACCTTAAACAGTTTGGAATAACCAAGGTTTTCTCAGAGTTGTTGGCAGATCTGAAAGTCCTAAAAACTGATGGGATAACTGTAGATGGAGAAACAATGAAAGGGGCTTTATACTGTATTGCTGGTGATAATTTGGGCTCTCACACTATTGGTGGGTTTACTGAAAACTTCAGTCGCTCTCAATATTTTTGCAGATATTGTGAAATTACGAGAGGTGAGTTTGAAAGTAATCCAAACATTTGTGGTCCACAGCGTACTCCAGAGACCTATGATACAGTTGTTTCCAATCTTCAGGCTGAGAACACTCAAGACAACAAAGGACTAAAGGTAAGTTCTGTTTTTAAAACACTTGAGTCTTTCCACGTCTGTCAGCCTGGCCTGCCACCTTGTTTAGGCCATGACATATTTGAAGGTGTCCTGTCATATGATGTAGCACTATTCTTAAAAAATATGATTAAAACAAAGAAATGGTTTACATATACACTCTTAAACAGACGTATCAAACAGTTTAAATACAAAGGATCTGAGGCACTAGCAAAACCATGTGCTGTCAACTCAGAAGGATCAAAGCTCTCAGGCCAAGCAATCCAAAATTGGAATTTATTAAGGTTACTACCAATATTAATTGGTGACAAAGTGCAAAACTTGCAGGATGAAGTATGGCAGTTAGCTCTTCAGCTAAAAGACATTGTAGATCTGATATGTTCTCAAAAAATATCTTTGCCCCAGATTGTATATCTTGATGTTCTGATTCAAGAATATTTGGACTCAAGAAAGTTATTATTTCCTGATAATTCTTTAAAACCCAAACACCATTTTTTACATCACTATCCAGCACTGATTTTAAAATTTGGACCATTGATGAGACTATGGACTATTCGTATTGAAAGTAAGCATAGTTACTTTAAAAGATGTGCCAGGCACTTCATAAACATTTGTCAAACTTTGTCAGAGCGTCACCAGTTGTATCAGGCATATCTTTTAGCTGGGCAGGGCTGTAGTTATCTGCTGCGAGTCAAAGACAGCTGTGTGTTTTATTCTAACCTTTACAGTGATGCTATTAAACATGCCTTAAGGGACTTTGCATTTGAAGAAAGTAATACCAGAGTTTCCCCAGAGTTGGAGTATAAAGGCACTACATATAAAAACGGACACCTTCTTGCGTACAGGAATGATGAATGCATAGAATTTGGAGAACTTCTTCTTGCCTTGATTCAGAATGACGATGCTGTATATTTTCCTGACTACCATGTGTTCTCTGTGTCAAAGAACAGGTCCATGTTACAGTGTGTTAACATTAATGACCTCGCTGATTTTTATTCTTTGGTGTCTTACATTCTCGACGGGCATCAAGTCATTTCATTAAAACACAGTATAGTGTCAAAATAAGATTGAATCACATTCAAGGTTGACAACCTAGTCATTGTATTATTCTGAACATTTTCTCAAATAGAGCAACCAAAAAAAACATATTTCCTGGTAAACTCTACACTTTGCAGATAAATCAAAAAACATATATCCCAATCTTACTTTATGCTGTGTAAATTGTGTCCAATTTTTTTTTCTTTCTGATTCAAGGTGATCTTAATTCCTTACACGTGAAAATGAGTGAATCAGAACCTACTTTCCTCCACACTGCCATTATGGAAGTCTTACCAGAACTACCAGAGCCTACAAAAAACATCCTAGAAGAACAACTGCAGTCCATTGGAGTGGAGTTGCATGATGATCAACGATTCATAGAAGAGGCTGATTTGCTGCCAGCTTTGAGACCTGCACAAGCTCGGAAACTTCTTGCTGCCTGGAAATTGAAATGTGAGTCAAACATCATAAATACGTTTTGTAATGCTCAAAAATGGATATGAATTTGAATGGGTAACACTGATAGTGTAGTGTAAGCTTTGTTTCATATTGTTTGTTTCTTTTTCGCTACAGACCAAACACCAGAGAACAGCACATCATCATTTGTGGACACCTCACCGGCACAGTCATCGTCACTTTTGTCTTTGTCACCGAGAAGTTCCTCATCCACATCCTCCAGTAGCCCAGGATTGAATATACATAGGGAGGACAGATATGAAATTCCACGGAGTAAGTTTCCTGAGGAACTAGTACAGTCTTTGGAGAGGGAAAAAAGACCTGGCCCAAAACTAAGGAGGGAAATGGTTCGCACCCTTGTTGCAGAAATGGTGAAAACGTGCACTCGGATAAGTAAAAAACATTGTACTGCAGTTGCCAGAAAGATTGTGGCGAAATATCCTGAATCTCTGCAGGATGTGATAGAGGGAGACGTTATTGGACCCGGGTACCACTCTCTCGTGAAACAGATTCAAAACAGAGTTGAGAATGTGAGACGCAGCTCAACACCCAAAATAAGGAAGAGAAAACATCGTTCTGGGGATTCTGATACGGAGGAGATTCCACTGGAAAAAAGAGCAGCAATGCAGGATACTTACGGGTGTGTTAAATGGGATTTAAAATTTCTGCCCCTCGGAGAAACCCCAGAGAGCCAAGACAACAAGAAGGAAACACTTAAGACAATGTTTCAGCACTCCGAGTCAAATCCCGAACAGGTCAAACATCTAATGAAAGCAACTTTTTATACACAGCGCAAACATGTCAACCAAGGCAAGAATATTAAATATCTGACAGAGAAGAGTGGCTGCTCAGAAGATGTTAAAGAGATTCTCCTGCTTTTGCTCTGCTATTTCAATGAGAAGGAGGATGCCATGTTCTTCTACATAGAAGATACATCCCTGGTGGATGAGGTCCAGCTTGACCAGGTGCCCTTGACGCCAACTGTTATTGTATGTGGTAAGTGAAGTTTCATGTTCTTCTAACGTTACATTATTCTAAAAGTTTTGTCTTTGCACATTGTACATACGTGATATTTTTACTTTATCCATTGATCTCCATTAATCATATTTTATTCTCTTTGCTTTTTAGGACAGTCTTGCTTTTCCTCAAGGAGGTTCATGCTGAGTTTGGATCGTTTCATCGTGCACAACAACATCCCGTCCTTCTTTTCAGCACTGTGCCTGATGTTCGGAAGCTACTTCTGCTTTAGCATTCATTATCCAACTGAGCTGGCTTCAACCCTGGAGTTTCTGTAAAGGTACATATTTATGAGTGCTGTCATGCAATTATTTTTTGGGTGGGATTAATTAATCATGACCTGTAATTAATTGATCTAATGAATCTGGTTTTAATCTCACCATGGGCTGCTCATCCCTGGTCCTCAAGATCTACCACCCTGCCTGTTTTCCAACTCTCCCTGAACTGTTTGCTGCTGATTACCTGGACCAAGCGTGTTCATTCAATCAGTATGTGGAGACATCTGATTTAGCTGATCAACAGCTAGCTGGGCTTGGAGATCTGGAAAACTGGCAGGGGAAGAGATACAGAGGAACAAGAATGAGCATCCCTGGCTAACATAATTGGTGTGAAAAGCTTCATTTTGGGGTAATTTTATTTAAATTTGGGAGATTGTGGCACAGTAAAATATCAAAACACAATTTAAAGGGTCGTCTTATTATAACAGACTTTTACAACCTTTACTTTTGCACCACTTAGGGGCAATTCTTCAATCTTGAATGATTAAAAAAAAGTACAACAAATAAAAAAGCCAAATTGATCTAATTTAGCACATAAAAACTAACTAAAATATTCTGACTAATCCAAAAACCATTGTTTTATTTATAACATTGTTTTTATGGCTGTAACGATAATTCATGAATCTGTTAAAAACAGATTCAAACTTGCCAACATGTTCATCGAAGCAGAAAATGTAAAAAAGGATTTGTGCCTAAATTTAGAAATTCTTTCCCCAAACGTCATTATGTATTTCATTTGTGCCTTAAACGTCATGCATGATTGACGTATAATTGTATAATTTATGTATAATTGTTTACTTTATTAAATCTTTTTTTTTTTAGGAAAAAAGTTTGTTGTAAGGGACAGAAAGAAAACATACTTGGCCTTAAAATACCTTTAATCTGTTGTGATAAAAAAAAATTGTAATTGTGATTTTAAAACCATGAATCAAATCGAATAGTGGCCTGATTGTATCGTTACATCCCTAATTGTTTTATATTTGAAAACACAACAATATTTTTAATGCTTTAATTTTGGTGCTGACACAATGTGATTTCTTCCCAGTGCTCTTAAAGTCAAAGTGAAGAAATTCAATGAATCGTGGGTTATCTGATCTTTGCGTGGTTTATTCATACTTCTTTGTATTTGATTACCCTCGATGGACATCTGCGCACATCAATGAATGAGGGACGCATGAAATACTTACATGAATTAGGTTTATCACTCATGTACCACAGCAGACTGATATTACATCTGTGACACTATGTTAAGATAAAATCAGAAAAGTGATTTTGCTTTTCATTTGTTATAGATGCTTTTTCTCAATCAATCCGGAAAAAGGAACAAAAGTGGAAAGTAAAAATTCTTCACGCCTCTCTGTGAATCCTCGAGTCCTTACCCTCATCCAAGAGCTTTCTGATCACGAGTGGCCTGATTCCTGAATGTGGACTGGATTCAGTGAGCTTCTATGGACTATTGACTGACTGACCATTTGAGAGAGAACAATTGTAAGTTTTTTTTCTTTTTCTGTATTTCTTTACAATGTTCCTCAAGTTTATCTAAGGAATTGTAAGATTTCTGAGGTTTTCTAAAGTTATTTACAATGTTCATGTACATTAAGGACTTGTTATGGAGTGAAATTTGTATCATCCGTGATAAAAAGTGATAAAAAAACAGATTATAAATTTGGAGGAGTTTTTTTTTTTTTTTTTTAAATTGGTCATTGCACATAAAAAAAGTAAAAAATGTGTAAAAAGTTTTCAGCTCGAAAGTACACATTTTAAACTTGGGGGTATTATTGAAATTTTGAAAAATAACTTTGTTTAAAAAAAATTGAATACAGTTTTAAACTCCAAAGTAACCATTTTAAACTTAAAGAACTATTGAAAAAAAATGTTCTAAATATAAAAAACTAGCTTTAAACTCAACAGTACACATTTTAAACTTGAAAGAAGTATTGGAAATTTCAAAAATATGTGGAAAATTTAAACGTGAAAAAAAAATTAAGTGTTTAGTTTTTTTTGCCTCTTTTAAAATCTATTTCTTTTACATTTTTGATATTTATTTCTAGTCTACTTTTTTTTTAATTTACAGTTTATTTTTATAGTTTCAGTAATTCCCTCAAGTTTACAATGTGTACTTTCAAGTTTAAAATTTCTTTATTCATTTTTGATTTTATAATCTGTTTTGTCATTTACCTTAGAAAGATTCAAAATTGACCCCATAAATTCTACAATGTTACAATGTTCTTAGAGAATACCTATTGTATTGTGATTTTAAATAGCACATTTTCTTCACATTTTTTTCTATTGTTATTCACAATGTTCTTAAAATGTTCAACAAATTGGGTGATGTGACAAATTTCTCTGTAAGACAACTAAAAGATGTCATGTTAAGATGCATCAGCTCAGCTGTTTCTCAATAAATGTTGAACAAAACTCTGTTCTCTGTTTGTTGTTTTAAGGACTGTTGGATTATTGTTATCTGCAAAATCTAATAATTGACTTTTATTTTTATGTTTTTGAAAACAATATCCACATGTATGGTACTTGAATTAATGGTAATGTAGGAAGAAAGTACCATATAAAGTAGATTAAATTGCAGTTTTAAGTTTTAGTTTTCACAGTAATCCTATGTTGAACATACACAAAAAGACAATACAATAAGAAAGGACTTTCTATGCATTTTGCAAAAAAAGTCTGCTAAACAAAGGACTTTTACCTGTGGTTCTTACAGTGTCATACACTTTATATTTCAATAATTTTCAGTTAATTCTACAAAATATTTATGTACATTAAGCATCTAGCTGATGTAAGAATTACATAAAAAAGTTAATTTATTTACAAGGAAGTTACGATATTTAAACTGCAAAATTTTGTTGACTTAACAGGTTTTTAAAGTGATTCCACTGTGATTTAAATCACTGTATATGTAAATGTAATTTACGGTAAAATTGTACTTTTTACTGAATTTCTCTGGTAACTCCAGCTGCCGGTATTATTCCGTAAAAACATTTTTTTTTACAGTGAAAGTGGACCTCCTGACGCAGGTCTCCTATTGCAGGTTTCCTATAGTGGTTTCCACTACGGCAGGTCTCCTTTCATAGGTCTCCTAAGGCAGCTCTCCTGACACAGCTCTCCTGAAGGAGATCTCTTAAAGTACGTCTCCTAAGGTAGGTCCTCTGACGCAGGTGTCATAAAGTGGGCCTCCTGACGCAGGTCCCCTGAAGCAGGTCTCCTGATGCAGGTTTCCTAATGTGGATTCCACTGATGCAGATCTCCTTTCACAGCAATCCTAAAGCAGCTCCCCTGATACAGGTCTCCTGATATAGATATTTTAAAGTGCGTCTCCCGAAGTAGGTCCCCTGACGCAGGTGTCATAAAGTGTGCCTCCTGACGCAGGTCCCCTGAAGCAGGTCTCCTATTGCAGGTTTCCTAAAGTGGTTTCCACTGATGCAGGTCTCCTTTCATAGGTCTCCTAAGGCAGCTCTCCTGACACAGCTCTCCTGACGGAGATCTGATAAAATTCGTCTTCTGAGTTAGGTTCCCAAACACAGTCGTCATAAAGTGGGCCTCGGGGCGCAGGTCCGCTGATGCAGATCTCCTGATGCAGGTTTCCTAAAGTGGATTCAACTGACGTAGGTCTCCTTTCACAGGTCTCCTAACGCAGCTCCCCTGACAAAGCTCTCCTGAAGGAGTTCTCTTAAAGTGCGTCTCCTAAGGTAGGTCCCCTGACGCAGATGTTATAAGGTGGGCCTCCTGACGCAGGTGTCATAGAGTGGGCCTCCTGACGCAGGTCCCCCGACACAGGTCTCATGATTCAGGTTTACTAAAGTGTATTCCACTGACGCTGGTCTCCTTTCACAGGTCGACTAAGTCAGCTCCCCTGCCACATGTCTTCCGACGCGGATCTCCAAACGTGGGTCTCCTGAGGTAAGTCCCCTGACACAGGTGTCATAAAGTGGACCTCCTGACGCAGGTCCCCCGAAGCAGGTCTCCTGATGCAGGTTTCCCAAAGTGGATTTCACTGCCTCAGTTCTCCTTTCACAGGTGTCCAAAGGCAGTTCCCCTGACACAGCTCTCCATACGGAGATCTCTTAAATTGCATCCCCTGAGGTTGGTCCCCTGGCACAGGTGTCATTTAGTGGGCCTCCTGTTGCAGGTCTCCTATTGCAGGTTTCCTAACGTGGTTTCCACTTCGGCAGGTCTCCTTTCATAGGTCTCCTATGGCAGCTCTCCTGACACAGGTCTCCTAATATAGATCTACTAAATTGCAACTCCTGAAGTAGGTCCCCTGACGCAGGTGTCATATAGTGGGCCTCCTGACGCAGGTCCCTTGATGCAGGTCTACTGACGCAGATTTCCTAAAGTGGATTCCACTGAGCCAGGTCTCCTTTCACAGGTCTCCTCAGGCAGCTCCCCTGACACAGGTCTCCTGATATAGATCTACTAAATTGCGTTTCCTGAAGTAGGTCCCCTGGCGCAGGTGTCATATAGTGGGCCTCCTGACGCAGGTCCCCTGATGCAGCTCTCCTGACACAGCTCTCCTGACGGAGATCTGATAAAGTTCGTCTTCTGAGGTAGATTCCCAGACACAGGTGTCATAAAGTGGGCCTCGGGACGCAGGTCCCCTGAGACAGGTCTACTGATGCATGTTTCCTAATGTCTATTCCGCTGATGCAGATCTCCTTTCACAGGTCTCTTATCGCAGGTCCCTAACACAGCTCTCGTGACAGAGATCTCCTAAAGTGCGTCTCTTTAAGTATGTCACCTGACGCAGGTGTTATAAGGTGGGCCTCCTGACGCAGGTGTCATATAGTGGGCCTCCTGACGCAGGTCCCCTGAAGCAGGTCTCCTGATGCAGGTTTCCTAATGTGGATTCCACTGATACAGATCTCCTTTCACAGGACTCCTAAAGCAGCCCCACTGACACAGGTCTCCATGTATAGATCTCCTAAAGTGCGTCTCCTGAAGTAGGTCCCCTGACGCAGGTGTCATAAAGTGGGCCTTGTGACGAAGGTCCCCTAAAGCAGGCCTCCTGATGCAGGTTTCCTAATGTGGATTCCACTGATACAGATCCCCTTTCACAGCAATTCTAAAGCAGCTCCCTTGACACAGGTCTGCTGATATAGATCTACTAAATTGCGTTTCCTGAAGTAGGTCCCCTGACGCAGGTGTCATATAGTGGGCCTCCTGACGCAGGTCCCCTGATGCAGGTCTACTGATGCAGATTTCCTAAAGTGGATTCCACTGAGGCAGGTCTCCTTTCACAGGTCTCCTCAGGCAGCTCCCCTGACACAAGTCTCCTAATATAGATCTACTAAATTGCAACTCCTGAAGTAGGCCTCCTGACGCAGGTCCCTTGATGCAGGTCTACTGATGCATGTTTCCTAATGTGGATTCCACTGAGGCAGGTCTCCTTTCACAGGTCTCCTCAGGCAGCTCCCCTGACACAGGTCTTCTGATATAGCTCTACTAAAGTGCGTCTCCTGAAGTAGGTCCGCTGACGCAGGTGTCATATAGTGGGCCTCCCGACGCAGGTGCCCTGACGCAGGTCTCCTGATGCAGATTTCCTAAAGTGGATTCCACTGACGCAGGTCTCCTTTCACAGGTCTCCTAACGCAGCTCCCCTGCAAAAGCTCTCCTGAAGGAGATCTCTTAAAGTGCGTCTCCTAAGATAGGTCCCCTGACGCAGGTGTCATAAAGTGGGCCTCCTGACGCAGGTCCCCTGACGCAGGTCTCCTGATGGAGATCTCCTTTCACAGCAGTCCTAAAGCAGCTTCCCTGACACACGTCTCCTGATATAGATCTACTATAGTTCGTCTCCTGAAGTAGGTCCCCTGACGCAGGTGTCATGAAGTGGGCCTCCTGACGCAGGTCCGCTGAAGGAGGTCTCCTGATATAGGTTTTCTAAAGTGGATTCCACTGATGGAGATCTCCTTTCACAGCAATCCTAAATATAGCTCCCCTGACACAGGTCTCCTGTTATAGCTCTACTAAAGTGCGTCTCCTGAAGTAGGTGCGCTGACGCAGGTGTCATATAGTGGGCCTCCCAACGCAGGTCCCCTGACGCAGGTCTCCTGATGCAGATTTCCTAAAGTGGATTCCACTAATGCAAATCTCCTTTCACAGGTCTCCTAAGGCAGTTCCCCTGACACATGTTTCCTGACGCAGATCTCCTAAAGTAAATCTCCTGAGGTAGGTCCTCTGACGCAGGTGTCAAAGTGGGCCTCCTGACGCAGGTCCCCTGATGCAGGCCTCCTGATGCAGGTTTCCTAAAGTGGATTTCACTGACACAGGTCTCCTTTCACAGGTTTATTAAGTCAATTGCCCTAACACAGCTCTCCAGACAGAGTTCTCCTAAAGTAGATCTCCTAAGGTAAGTCCCCGTACTCAGGTTTTATAAGGTGTGCCTCCTGACGCAGGTGTCATAAAGTGGGCCTCCTGACGCAGGTCCCCTGAGACAGATCTACTGATGCATGTTTCCCAATGTTTATTCCGCTGATGCAGATCTCCTTTCACAGAACACCTAAAGCAGCTCCCCTTACACAGGTCTCCTGATGTACATCTCCTAAAGTGCGTCTCCTCAAGTACGTCCCCTGATGCAGGTTTCCTAATGTGGATTTCACTGTGTTAAGTTTGATAAAGTGGGCCTCCTGGCGCAGCTCCCCTGACACAGGTCTCCTGATGCAAGTATCCTAAAGTGCATTTCCTGAGATAGGTCCTCTGACGCAGGTGTTATTATGTGGGCCTCCTGACACAATTGTCATAAAGTGGGCCTCCTGACGCAGGTCCCCTGACGCAGGTCTCCTGATGCAGGTTTCCTAAATTGGATTCGACTGACGCAGGTCTCCTTTCACAGGTCTCCTGACGCAGATCTCCTAAAATGAATCTCATGAGGTAGGTCCCCTGACGCAGGTGAAAGAAGGTAGGACTCCTGATTCAGGTCTCCTGAAGCAGGTCTCCTGATGCAGGTTTCCTTAAGTTGATTTCACTGACGCAGTTCTCCTTTCACAGGACTCCTAAAGCAGCTCCCCTGACACATGTCTCCTGACGCAGATCTCCAAAAGTGCTTCTCCTGAAGTAGGTCCTCTGACGCAGGTGTCATAAAGTGGGCCTCCTGACGCAGGTCCCCTGATGCAGGTCTACTGATGCATGTTTCCTAATGTGGATTCCACTAATGGAGATCTCCTTTCACAGCAATCCTAAAGCAGTTTTCTTGACACAGGTCTCCTGATATAGATCTACTATAGTTCGTCTCCTTAAGTAGGTCCCCTGACGCAGGTCTTCTGATGCAGGTTTATTAAATGGATTCCACCGAGGCAGGTGTCCTTTCACAGGTCTTCTAAGGCAGCTCCCCTGACACAAGTCTCCTGATATAGATCTGCTATAGTTCGTCTCCTGAAGTAGGTCCCCTGATGCAGGTGTCATAAAGTGGGCCTCTTGACGCAGGTCCCCTGAAGGAGGTCTCCTGATATAGGTCTCCTAAAGTGGATTCCACCAATGGAGATCTCCTTTCACAGTAATCCTGAAGCAGCTTCCCTGACACACGTCTCCTGATATAGATCTACTATAGTTCGTCTCCTGAAGTTGTCCCCTGACGCAGGTGTCATATAGTGGGCTTCCTGACGCAGGTCCCTTGATGCAGGTCTACTGATGCAGATTTCCTAAAGTGGATTCCACTGAGGCAGATCTCCTTTCACAGGAATCCTAAAGCAGCTCCCCTGACACAGGTCTCCTGATATAGATCTACTAAACTGCGTCTCCTGAAGTAGGTCCCCTGACGCAGGTGTCATAAAGTGGGCCTCCTGACGCAGGTCATCTGAAGCAGGTCTCCCATTGTAGGTTTCCTAAAGTGGTTTCCACTTCGGCAGGTCTCCTTTCATAGGTCTCTTAAGGCAGCTCTCCTGACACAGCTCTCCTGACAGAGATCTGATAAAGTTCGTCTTCTGAGGTAGGTTCCCAGACACAGGTGTCATAAAGTGGGCCTCGGGACGCAGGTCCCCTGAAGTAGGTCCCCTGACGCAGGTGTCATAAAGTGGGCCTCCTGACGCAGGTCCCCTGAAGCAGGTCTCCTGATGCAGGTTTCCTAAAGTGGATTCCACTGATGGAGATCTCCTTTCACAGCAATCCTAAAGCAGCTTCCCTGACACACGTCTCCTGATATAGATCTACTATAGTTCGTCTCCTGAAGTAGGTCCCCTGACGCAGGTGTCATAAAGTGGTCCTCCTGACGCAGGTCCCCTGAAGCAGGTCTCCTGATGCAGGTTTCCTAATGCGGATTCCACTGATGCAGATCTCCTTTCACAGGAATCCTAAAGCAGCTGCCCTGACACAGGTCTCCTGATATAGATCTACTAAACTGCATCTCCTGAAGTAGGTCCCCTGACGCAGGTGTCATATAGTGGGCCTCCTGACGCAGGTCCCTTGATGCAGGTTTACTGATGCACGTTTCCTAATGTGGATTCCACTGATACAGATCTCCTTTCACAGCAATCCTAAAACAGCTCCCCTGACACAGGTCTCCTGTTATAGCTCTACTAAAGTGCGTCTCCTAAAGTAGGTACTCTGACGCAGGTGTCATATAGTGGGCCTCCCAACGCAGGTCCCCTGACGCAGGTCTCCTGATGCAGATTTCCTAAAGTGGATTCCACGAATGCAGATCTCCTTTCACAGGTCTCCTAAGGCAGTTCCCCTGACACATGTTTCCTGACGCAAATGTCCTAAAGTAAATCTCCTGAGGTAGGTCCTCTGATGCAGGTGTCAAAGTGGGCCTCCTGACGCAGGTCCCCTGATGCAGGCCTCCTGATGCAGGTTTCCTAAAGTGGATTTCACTGACACAGGTCTCCTTTCACAGGTTTATTAAGTCAATTGCCCTAACACAGCTCTCCAGACAGAGTTTTCCTAAAGTACATCTCCTAAGGTAGGTCCCCGTACTCAGGTTTTATAAGGTGTGCCTCCTGACGCAGGTGTCATAAAGTGGGCCTCCTGATGCATGTCCCCTGAGACAGGTCTACTGATGCATGTTTCCTAATGTGGATTCCACTGATACAGATCTCCTTTCACAGCAGTCCTAAAGCAGCTTCCCTGACACACGTCTCCTGATATAGATCTACTATAGTTCGTCTCCTGAAGTAGGTCCCCTGACGCAGGTGTCATAAAGTGGTCCCCTTGACGCAGGTCCCCTGAAGCAGGTCTCCTAATGCAGGTTTCCTAATGTGGATTCCACTGATGCAGATCTTTTTTCACAGGAATCCTAAAGCAGCTCCCCTGACACAGGTCTCCTGATAAAGATCTATTAAAGTGCGTCTCCTGAAGTAGGCCCCCTGACGCAGATGTTATAAGGTAGGCCTCCTGACGCAGGTGTCATATAGTGGGCCTTCTGACGCAGGTCCCCTGATGCAGGTCTACTGATGCATGTTTCCTAATGTGGATTCCACTGATACAGATCTCCTTTCACAGCAATCCTAAAGCAGCTCCCCTGACACAGGTCTCCTGATATAGATCTACTAAAGTGCGTCTCCTGAAGTAGGTCCGCTGACGCAGGTGTCATAAAGTGGTCCTCCTGACGCAGGTCCCGTGAAGTAGGTCTCCTGATGCTTTTTTTCTTAAAGTGGGTTCCACTGATGCAGATCTCCTTTCACAGCAATCCTAAAGCGCTCCCCTTACACAGGTCTCCTGATATAGATCTATTAAAGTGCGTCTCCTGAAGTAGGTCCCCTGACGCAGATGTTTTAAGGTGGGATTCCTGACGCAGGTGTCATATAGTGGGCCTCCTGACGCAGGTCCCCTGACGCAGCTCTCCTGATGCAGATTTCCTAAAGTGGATTCCACTGAGGCAGGTCTCCTTTCACAGGTCTCCTCAGGCAGCTCCCCTGACACAGGTCTCCTGATATAGATCTACTAAACTGCGTCTCCTGAAGTAGGTCCCCTGACGCAGTTGTCATAAAGTGGGCCTCCTGACGCAGGTCCCCTGACGCAGGTCTCCTGATGCAGATTTCCTAAAGTGGATTCCACTGATGGAGATCTCCTTTCACAGCAGTCCTAAAGCAGCTTCCCTGACACACGTCTCCTGATATAGATCTACTATAGTTCGTCTCCTGAAGTAGGTCCCCTGACGCAGGTGTCATAAAGTGGGCCTCCTGACGCAGGTACCCTGAAGGAGGTCTCCTGATATAGGTTTCCTACAGTGGATTCCACTGATGGAGATCTCCTTTCACAGCAATCCTAAATAAGCTTCCTTGACACACGTCTCCTGATATAGATCTACTATAGTTCGTCTCCTGAAGTAGGTCCCTTTACGCAGATGTTATAAAGTGGTCCTCCTGACGCAGGTCCCCTGAAGCAGGTCTCCTGATGCAGATTTACTAAAGTGTATTCCACTGACGCTGGTCTCCTTTCACAGGTCGACTAAGTCAGCTCCCCTGCCACATGTCTTCCGACGCGGATCTCCAAACGTGGGTCTCCTGAGGTAAGTCCCCTGACACAGGTGTCATAAAGTGGTCCTCCTGACGCAGGTCCCCCGAAGCAGGTCTCCTGATGCCGGTTTCCCAAAGTGGATTCCACTGCCTCAGTTCTCCTTTCACAGGTGTCCAAAGGCAGTTCCTCTGACACAGCTCTCCATACGGAGATGTCTTAAATTGCATCCCCTGAGGTTGGTCCCCTGGCACAGGTTTCATTTAGTGAGCCTCCCGTTGCAGGTCTCCTATTGCAGGTTTCTTAAAAGTGGTTTCCACTTCGGCAGGTCTCCTTTCACAGCAATCCTAAAGCAGCTTCCCTGACACACGTCTCCTGATATAGATCTACTATAGTTCGTCTCCTGAAGTAGGTCCCCTGACGCAGGTGTCATAAAGTGGTCCTCCTGACGCAGGTCCCCTGAAGCAGGTCTCCTGATGCAGGTTTCCTAATGTGGATTCCACTGATGCAGATCTCCTTTCACAGGAATCTTAAAGCAGCTCCCCTGACACACGTCTCCTGATATAGATCTACTATAGTTCGTCTCCTGAAGTAGGTCCCCTGACGCAGGTGTCATATAGTGGGCCTCCTGACGCAGGTCCCTTGATGCAGGTCTACTGATGCAGATTTCCTAATGTTGATTCACCTGATGGAGATCTCCTTTCACAGCAGTCCTAAAGCAGCTTCCTTGACACACGTCTCCTGATATAGATCTACTATAGTTCGTCTCCTGAAGTAGGTCCCCCGACGCAGGTGTCATAAAGTGGGCCTCCTGACGCAGGTCCCCTGAAGGAAGTCTCCTGATATAGGTTTCCTAAAGTGGATTCCACTGATGGAGATCTCCTTTCACAGCAATCCTAAAGCAGCTTCCCTGACACACGTCTCCTGATATAGATCTACTATAGTTCGTCTCCTGAAGTAGGTGCGCTGACGCAGGTGTCATAAAGTGGTCCTCCTGACGCAGGTCCCCTGAAGCAGGTCTCCTGATGCAGGTTTCCTAATGTGGATTCCACTGATGCAGATCTCCTTTCACAGGAATCCTAAAGCAGCTCCCCTGACACAGGTCTCCTGATATAGATCTACTAAACTGCATCTCCTGAAGTAGGTCCCCTGACGCAGGTGTCATATAGTGGGCCTCCTGACGCAGGTCCCCTGACGCAGGCCTCCTGATGCAGATTTCCTAAAGTGGATTCCACTAATGCAGATCTCCTTTCACAGGTCTCCTAAGGCAGTTCCCCTGACACATGTTTCCTGACGCAGATCTCCTAAAGTAAATCTCCTGAGGTAGGTCCTCTGACGCAGGTGTCAAAGTGGGCCTCCTGACGCAGGTCCCCTGATGCAGGCCTACTGATGCAGGTTTCCTAAAGTGGATTTCACTGACACAGGTCTCCTTTCACAGGTTTATTAAGTCAATTGCCCTAACACAGCTCTCCAGACAGAGTTTTCCTAAAGTAGATCTCCTAAGGTAGGTCCCCGTACTCAGGTTTTATAAGGTGTGCCTCCTGACGCAGGTGTCATAAAGTGGGCCTCCTGATGCAATTCCCCTGAGACAGGTCTACTGATGCATGTTTCCTAATGTGGATTCCACTGATACAGATCTCCTTTCACAGCAGTCCTAAAGCAGCTTCCCTGACACACGTCTCCTGATATAGATCTACTATAGTTCGTCTCCTGAAGTAGGTCCCTTTACGCAGATGTTATAAAGTGGTCCTCCTGACGCAGGTCCCATGAAGCAGGTCTCCTGATGCAGATTTACTAAAGTGTATTCCACTGACGCTGGTCTCCTTTCACAGGTCGACTAAGTCAGCTCCCCTGCCACATGTCTTCCGACGCGGATCTCCAAACGTGGGTCTCCTGAGGTAAGTCCCCTGACACAGGTGTCATAAAGTGGACCTCCTGACGCAGGTCCCCCGAAGCAGGTCTCCTGATGCCGGTTTCCCAAAGTGGATTCCACTGCCTAAGTTCTCCTTTCACAGGTGTCCAAAGGCAGTTCCTCTGACACAGCTCTCCATACGGAGATGTCTTAAATTGCATCCCCTGAGGTTGGTCCCCTGGCACAGGTTTCATTTAGTGAGCCTCCCGTTGCAGGTCTCCTATTGCAGGTTTCTTAAAAGTGGTTTCCACTTCGGCAGGTCTCCTTTCATAGGTCTCCTAAGGCACCTCTCCTGACACAGCTCTCCTGACGGAGATCTGATAAAGTTCGTCTGCTGAGGTAGGTTCCCAGACACAGTTGTCATAAAGTGGGCCTCGGGACGCAGGTCCCCCGACGCAGGTCTCATGATTCAGGTTTACTAAAGTGTATTCCACTGACGCAGGTCTCCTTTCACAGGTCTCCTCAGGCAGCTCCCCTGACACAGATCTCCTGACGCAGATCTCCTAAAGTAAATCTCCTGAAGTAGGTCCTCTGACGCAGGTGTCATAAAGTGGGCCTCCTGACGCAGGTCCCCTGACACAGGTCTACTGATGCATGTTCCCTAATGTGGATTCCACTGATGGAGATCTCCTTTCACAGCAATCCTAAAGCAGCTTCCCTGACACAGATCTACTGATATAGATCTATTAACGTGCGTCTCCTGAAGTAGGTCCCCTGACGCAGGTGTCATAAAGTGTGCCTCCTGACGCAGGTCCCCTGAAGCAGGTCTCCTATTGTAGGGTTCCTAAAGTGGTTTCCACTTCGGCAGGTCTCCTTTCATAGGTCTCCTAAGGCAGCTCTCCTGACACAGCTCTCCTGACGGAGATCTGATAAAATTCGTCTTCTGAGGTAGGTGCCCAGACACAGGTGTCATAAAGTGGGCCTCGGGTCGCAGGTCCGCTGACGCTGGTCTCCTGATGCAGGTTTCCTAAAGTGGATTCGACTGATGCAGGTCTCCTTTCACAGGTCTCCTAACGCAGCTCCCCTGACAAAGCTCTCCTGAAGGAGATCTCTTAAAGTGCGTCTCCTAAGGTAGGTCCCCTGACGCAGATGTTATAAGGTGGGCCTCCTGACGCAGGGGTCATAAAGTGGGCCTCCTGACGCAGGTCCCCCGACGCAGGTCTCATGATTCAGGTTTACTAAAGTGTATTCCACTGACGCTGGTCTCCTTTCACAGGTCGACTAAGTCAGCTCCCCTGCCACATGTCTTCCGACGTGGATCTCCAAACGTGGGTCTCCTGAGGTAAGTCCCCTGACACAGGTGTCATTTAGTGAGCCTCCTGTTGCAGGTCTCCTATTGCAGGTTTCTCAAAGTGGTTCCCACTTCGGCAGGTCTCCTTTCATAGGTCTCCTAAAGCAGCTTCCCTCACACAGGTCTCCTGATATAGATCTACTATAGTTCGTCTCCTGAAGTAGGTCCCCTGACGCAGGTGTCATAAAGTGGTCCTCCTGACGCAGGTCCCCTGAAGCAGGTCTCCTGATGCAGGTTTCCTAATGTGGATTCCACTGATGCAGATCTCCTGTCACAGCAATCCTAGAGCAGCTCCCCTGACACAGGTCTCCTGATATAGATCTATTAAAGTGCGTCTCCTGAAGTAGGTCCCCTGACGCAGATGTTATAAGGTGGGCCTCCTGACGCAGGTGTCATATAGTGGGCCTCCTGACGCAGGTCCCCTGATGCAGGTCTACTGATGCATTTTTCCTAATTTGGGTTCCACTGATACAGATCACCTTTCACAGCAATCCTAAAGCAGCTCCCCTGACACAGGTCTCCTGATATGGATCTACTAAAATGCGTCTCCTGAAGTAGGTCCACTGACGCAGGTGTCATATAGTGGGCCTCTTGACGCAGGTCCCCTGAAGCAGGTCTCCTGATGCAGGTTTCCTAAAGTGGATTCCACTGATGGAGATCTCCTTTCACAGCAATCCAAAAGCAGCTTCC
Source organism: Oryzias celebensis (assembly GCA_014656515.1). Classification (NCBI taxonomy): domain Eukaryota; kingdom Metazoa; phylum Chordata; class Actinopteri; order Beloniformes; family Adrianichthyidae; genus Oryzias; species Oryzias celebensis. The sequence continues at coordinate 159,512 of BNCR01000043.1, forward strand.
CTGACACAGGTCTCCTGATATAGATCTACTATAGTTCGTCTCCTGAAGTAGGTCCCCTGACGCAGGTGTCATGAAGTGGTCCTCCTGACGCAGGTGTCATATAGTGGGCCTCCTGACGCAGGTCCCCCTGATAGAGCTCTCGTAAAGGAGATCTCCTAAACTGCGTCTCCTGAGGTAGGTCCCCTTGACGCAGGTGTTATAAGGTGGGCCTCCTGACGCAGGTGTCCTGACGCAGGTCTCCTGAATCAAGTTTCCTAAAGTGGATTCGACTAACGCAGGTCTCTTTTCACAGGTCTCCTAACGCAGCTCCCCTGATGAAGCTCTCCTGAAGGAGTTCTCTTAAAGTGCGTCTCCTAAGGTAGGTCCCCTGACGCAGGTGTCATATAGTGGTCGTCCTGACGCAGGTCTCCTGATGCAGGTTTCCTAATGTGGATTCCACTGATGCAGATCTCCTATCACAGCAATCCTAAAGCAGCTCCCCTGACACAGGTGTCCTGATATAGATCTACTAAAGTGCGTCTCCTGAAATAGGTCCTCTGACACAGGTGTCATAAAGTGGGCCTCCTGACGCTGGTCCCCTGACACAGGTCTACTGATGCATGTTTCCTAATGTAGATTCCACTGATGGAGATCTCCTTTCACAACAATCCTAACGCAGCTCCCCTGACGAAGCTCTTCTGAAGGAGATCTCCTTTCACAGCAATCCTAAAGCAGCTTTCTTGACACAGGTCTCCTGATATAGATCTACTATAGTATGTCTCCTGAAGTAGGTCCCCTGACGCAGATCTCCTGATGCAGGTTTATTAAATGGATTCCACCGAGGCAGGTGTCCTTTCACAGGTCTTCTAAGGCAGCTCCCCTGACACAAGTCTCCTGATATAGATCTACTATAGTTCGTCTCCTGAAGTAGGTCCCCTGACGCAGGTGTCATAAAGTGGGCCTCTTGATGCAGGTCCCCTGAAGGAGGTCTCCTGATATATGTTTCCTAAAGTGGATTCCACTGATGGAGATCTCCTTTCACAGTAATCCTGAAGCAGCTTCCCTGACACACGTCTCCTGATATAGATCTACAATAGTTCGTCTCCTGAAGTAGGTCCCCTGACGCAGGTGTCATATAGTGGGCCTCCTGACGCAGGTCCCTTGATGCAGGTCTACTGATGCAGATTTCCTAAAGTGGATTCCACTGAGGCAGATCTCCTTTCACAGGAATCCTAAAGCAGCTCCCCTGACACAGGTCTCCTGATATAGATCTACTGAACTGCGTCTCCTGAAGTAGGTCCCCTGATGCAGGTGTCATAAAGTGGGCCTCCTGACGCAGGTCATCTGAAGCAGGTCTCCTATTGTAGGTTTCCTAAAGTGGTTTCCACTTCGGCAGGTCTCCTTTCATAGGTCTCTTAAGGCAGCTCTCCTGACACAGCTCTCCTGACAGAGATCTGATAAAGTTCGTCTTCTGAGGTAGGTTCCCAGACACAGGTGTCATAAAGTGGGCCTGCTGACGCAGGTCCCCTGATGCAGGTCTCCTGATGCATGTTTCCTAATGTGGATTCCACTGATGGAGATCTCCTTTCACAGCAGTCCTAAAGCAGCTTCCTTGACACACGTCTCCTGATATAGATCTACTATAGTTCGTCTCCTGAAGTAGGTCCTCCGACGCAGGTGTCATAAAGTGGGCCTCCTGACGCAGGTCCCCTGAAGGAAGTCTCCAGTTATAGGTTTCCTAAAGTGGATTCCACTGATGGAGATCTCCTTTCACAGCAATCCTAAAGCAGCTTCCCTGACACACGTCTCCTGATATAGATCTACTATAGTTCGTCTCCTGAAGTAGGTCCCCTGACGCAGGTGTCATAAAGTGGTCCTCCTGACGCAGGTCCCCTGAAGCAGGTCTCCTGATGCAGGTTTCCTAATGTGGATTCCACTGATGCAGATCTCCTTTCACAGGAATCCTAAAGCAGCTCCCCTGACACAGGTCTCCTGATATAGATCTACTAAACTGCATCTCCTGAAGTAGGTCCCCTGACGCAGGTGTCATATAGTGGGCCTCCTGACGCAGGTCCCTTGATGCAGGTCTACTGATGCACGTTTCCTAATGTGGATTCCACTGATACAGATCTCCTTTCACAGCAATCCTAAAACAGCTCCCCTGACACAGGTCTCCTGTTATAGCTCTACTAAAGTGCGTCTCCTAAAGTAGGTACTCTGACGCAGGTGTCATATAGTGGGCCTCCCAACGCAGGTCCCCTGACGCAGGTCTCCTGATGCAGATTTCCTAAAGTGGATTCCACTAATGCAGATCTCCTTTCACAGGTCTCCTAAGGCAGTTCCCTTGACACATGTTTCCTGACGCAGATCTCCTAAAGTAAATCTCCTGAATTAGGTCCTCTGACGCAGGTGTCAAAGTGGGCCTCCTGACGCAGGTCCCCTGAAGCAGGTCTCCTGATGCAGGTTTCCTAATGTGGATTCCACTGATGCAGATCTCCTTTCACAGGAATCTTAAAGCAGCTCCCCTGACACAGGTCTCCTGATATAGATCTATTAAAGTGCGTCTCCTGAAGTAGGTCCCTTTACGCAGATGTTATAAAGTGGTCCTCCTGACGCAGGTCCCCTGAAGCAGGTCTCCTGATGCAGATTTACTAAAGTGTATTCCACTGACGCTGGTCTCCTTTCACAGGTCGACTAAGTCAGCTCCCCTGCCACATGTCTTCCGACGCGGATCTCCAAACGTGGGTCTCCTGAGGTAAGTCCCCTGACACAGGTGTCATAAAGTGGACCTCCTGACGCAGGTCCCCCGAAGCAGGTCTCCTGATGCCGGTTTCCCAAAGTGGATTCCACTGCCTCAGTTCTCCTTTCACAGGTGTCCAAAGGCAGTTCCTCTGACACAGCTCTCCATACGGAGATGTCTTAAATTGCATCCCCTGAGGTTGGTCCCCTGGCACAGGTTTCATTTAGTGAGCCTCCCGTTGCAGGTCTCCTATTGCAGGTTTCTTAAAAGTGGTTTCCACTTCGGCAGGTCTCCTTTCATAGGTCTCCTAAGGCAGCTCTCCTGACACAGCTCTCCTGACGGAGATCTGATAGAGTTCGTCTACTGAGGTAGGTTCCCAGACACAGGTGTCATAAAGTGGGCCTCGGGACGCAGGTCCGCTGACGCAGGTCTCCTTTCACAGGTCTCCTAACGCAGCTTCCCTGATAAAGCTCTCCTGAAGGAGTTCTCTTAAAGTGCGTCTCCTAAGGTAGGTCCCCTGACGCAGATGTTATAAGGTGGGCCACCTGACGCAGGTGTCATATAGTGGGCCTCCTGTTGACGGTCCCCTGATGCAGGTCTCCTAATGCAGGTCTCCTGATGCAGATTTCCTAAAGTGGATTCCACTGAGGCAGGTCTCCTTTCACAGGTCTCCTTAGGCAGCTACCCTGTCACAGGTCTCGTGACGCAGATCTCCTAAAGTAATTCTCCTGAGGTAGGTCCTCTGACACAGGTGTCATAAAGTGGGCCTCCTGACGCTGGTCCCCTGACACAGGTCTACTGATGCATGTTTCCTAATGTAGATTCCACTGATGGAGATCTCCTTTCACAACAATCCTAACGCAGCTCCCCTGACGAAGCTCTCCTGAAGGAGATCTCCTTTCACAGCAATCCTAAAGCAGCTTTCTTGACACAGGTCTCCTGATATAGATCTACTATAGTTCGTCTCCTGAAGTAGGTCCCCTGACGCAGGTCTCCTGATGCAGGTTTATTAAATGGATTCCACCGAGGCAGGTGTCCTTTCACAGGTCTTCTAAGGCAGCTCCCCTGACACAAGTCTCCTGATATAGATCTACTATAGTTCGTCTTCTGAAGTAGGTCCCCTGACGCAGGTGTCATAAAGTGGGCCTCTTGACGCAGGTCCCCTGAAGGAGGTCTCCTGATATATGTTTCCTAAAGTGGATTCCACTGATGGAGATCTCCTTTCACAGTAATCCTGAAGCAGCTTCCCTGACACACGTCTCCTGATATAGATCTACTATAGTTCGTCTCCTGAAGTAGGTCCCCTGACGCAGGTGTCATATAGTGGGCCTCCTGACGCAGGTCCCTTGATGCAGGTCTACTGATGCAGATTTCCTAAAGTGGATTCCACTGAGGCAGATCTCCTTTCACAGGAATCCTAAAGCAGCTCCCCTGACACAGGTCTCCTGATATAGATCTACTAAACTGCGTCTCCTGAAGTAGGTCCCCTGACGCAGGTGTCATAAAGTGGGCCTCCTGACGCAGGTCATCTGAAGCAGGTCTCCTATTGTAGGTTTCCTAAAGTGGTTTCCACTTCGGCAGGTCTCCTTTCATAGGTCTCTTAAGGCAGCTCTCCTGACACAGCTCTCCTGACAGAGATCTGATAAAGTTCGTCTTCTGAGGTAGGTTCCCAGACACAGGTGTCATAAAGTGGGCCTCCTGACGCAGGTCCCCTGATGCAGGTCTCCTGATGCATGTTTCCTAATGTGGATTCCACTGATGGAGATCTCCTTTCACAGCAGTCCTAAAGCAGCTTCCTTGACACACGTCTCCTGATATAGATCTACTATAGTTCGTCTCCTGAAGTAGGTCCCCCGACGCAGGTGTCATAAAGTGGGCCTCCTGACGCAGGTCCCCTGAAGGAAGTCTCCTGATATAGGTTTCCTAAAGTGGATTCCACTGATGGAGATCTCCTTTCACAGCAATCCTAAAGCAGCTTCCCTGACACACGTCTCCTGATATAGATCTACTATAGTTCGTCTCCTGAAGTAGGTCCCCTGACATAGGTGTCATAAAGTGGTCCTCCTGACGCAGGTCCCCTGAAGCAGGTCTCCTGATGCAGGTTTCCTAATGTGGATTCCACTGATGCAGATCTCCTTTCACAGGAATACTAAAGCAGCTCCCCTGACACAGGTCTCCTGATATAGATCTACTAAACTGCATCTCCTGAAGTAGGTCCCCTGACGCAGGTGTCATATAGTGGGCCTCCCAACGCAGGTCCCCTGACGCAGGTCTCCTGATGCAGATTTCCTAAAATGGATTCCACTAATGCAGATCTCCTTTCACAGGTCTCCTAAGGCAGTTCCCCTGACACATGTTTCCTGACGCAGATCTCCTAAAGTAAATCTCCTGAGGTAGGTCCTCTGACGCAGGTGTCAAAGTGGGCCTCCTGACGCAGGTCCCCTGATGCAGGCCTCCTGATGCAGGTTTCCTAAAGTGGATTTCACTGACACAGGTCTCCTTTCACAGGTTTATTAAGTCAATTGCCCTAACACAGCTCTCCAGACAGAGTTTTCCTAAAGTAGATCTCCTAAGGTAGGTCCCCCTACTCAGGTTCTATAAGGTGTGCCTCCTGACGCAGGTGTCATAAAGTGGGCCTCCTGATGCATGTCCCCTGAGACAGGTCTACTGATGCATGTTTCCTAATGTGGATTCCACTGATACAGATCTCCTTTCACAGCAGTCCTAAAGCAGCTTCCCTGACACACGTCTCCTGATATAGATCTACTATAGTTCGTCTCCTGAAGTAGGTCCCCTGACACAGGTGTCAATAAGTGGTCCCCCTGACGCAGGTCCCCTGAAGCAGGTCTCCTGATGCATGTTACCTAATGTGGATTCCACTGATACAGATCTCCTTTCACAGCAATCCTAAAGCAGCTCCCCTTACACAGGTCTCCTGATATAGATCTATTAAAGTGCGTCTCCTGAAGTAGGTCCCCTGACGCAGATGTTATAAGGTGGGATTCCTGACGCAGGTGTCATATAGTGGGCCTCCTGACGCAGGTCCCCTGACGCAGGTCTCCTGATGCAGATTTCCTAAAGTGGATTCCACTGAGGCAGGTCTCTTTTCACAGGTCTCCTCAGGCAGCTCCCCTGACACAGGTCTCCTGATATAGATCTACTAAACTGCGTCTCCTGAAGTAGGTCCCCTGACGCAGTTGTCATAAAGTGGGCCTCCTGACGCAGAACCCCTGACGCAGGTCTCCTGATGCAGATTTCCTAAAGTGGATTCCACTGATGGAGATCTCCTTTCACAGCAGTCCTAAAGCAGCTTCCCTGACACACGTCTCCTGATATAGATCTACTATAGTTCGTCTCCTGAAGTAGGTCCCCTGACGCAGGTGTCATAAAGTGGGCCTCCTGACGCAGGTACCCTGAAGGAGGTCTCCTGATATAGGTTTCCTACAGTGGATTCCACTGATGGAGATCTCCTTTCACAGCAATCCTAAAGCAGCTTCCCTGACACACATCTCCTGATATAGATCTACTATAGTTCGTCTCCTGAAGTAGGTCCCCTGACGCAGGTGTCATAAAGTGGTCCTCCTGACGCAGGTCCCCTGAAGCAGGTCTCCTGATGCAGGTTTCCTAATGTGGATTCCACTGATGCAGATGTCCTTTCACAGGAATCTTAAAGCAGCTCCCCTGACACAGGTCCCCTGATATAGATCTATTAAAGTGCGTCTCCTGAAGTAGGTCCCCTGACGCAGATGTTATAAGGTGGTCCTCCTGACGCAGGTGTCATATAGTGGCCCTCCTGACGCAGGTCCCCTGATGCAGGTCTACTGATGCATGTTTCCTAATGTGGATTCCACTGATACAGATTCCATTTCACAGCAATCCTAAAGCAGCTCCCCTGACACAGGTCTCCTGATATAGATCTATTAAAGTGCGTCTCCTGAAGTAGGTCCCCTGACGCAGGTGTCATAAATTGGGCCTCCTGACGCAGGTCCCCTGACGCAGGTCTCCTGATGCAGATTTCCTAAAGTGGATTCCACTGAGGCAGGTCTCCTTAGGCAGCTCCCCTGACACAGGTCTCCTGATATAGATCTACTAAATTGCGTCTCCTGAAGTAGGTCCCCTGACGCAGGTGTCATAAAGTGGTCCTCCTGACGCAGGTCCCCTGAAGCAGGTCTCCTGATGCAGGTTTCCTAATGTGGATTCCAATGATACAGATCCCCTTTCACAGCAATTCTAAAGCAGCATCCCTGACACAGGTCTCCTGATATAGATCTTCTAAAGTGCGTCTCCTGAAGTAGGTCCGCTGACGCAGGTGTCATAAAGTGGGCCTCCTGACGCAGGTCTCCTGATGCAGGTTTCCTAATGTGGATTCCACTGATGCAGATCTCCTTTCACAGCAATCCTAAAGCAGCTCCCCTGATACAGGTCTCCTGAGATAGATATTTTAAAGTGCGTCTCCCGAAGTAGGTCCCCTGACGCAGGTCCCCTGATGCAGGTCTACTGATGCATGTTTCCTAATGTGAGTTCCACTGATACAGATCTCCTTTCACAGCAATCCTAAAGCAGCTTCCTTGACACAGGTCTCCTGATATAGATCTATTATAGTTCGTCTCCTGAAGTAGGTCCCCTGACGCAGGTGTCATAAAGTGGTCCTCCTGACGCAGGTCCCCTGAAGCAGGTCTCTTGATTGAGGTTTCCTAAAGTGGATTCCACTGAGGCAGGTCTCCTTTCCCAGATCTCCTCATGCAGCTCCCCTGACACAGGTCCCCTGATATAGATCTACTAAATTGCGTCTCCTGAAGTAGGTTCCCTGACGCAGGTGTCATAAAATGTCCCTCCTGACGCAGGTTCCCTGAAGCAGGTCTCCTATTGCAGGTTTCCTAAAGTGGTTTCCACTTCGGCAGGTCTCCTTTCATAGGTCTCCTCAGGCACCTCCCCTGACAGAGGTCTCCTGACGCAGATCTCCTAAAGTAAATCTCCTGAGGTAAGTCCTCTGACGCAGGTGTCATAAAGTGGGCCTCCTGACGCAGGTCCCCTGACACAGGTCTACTGATGCATGTTTCCTAATGTGGATTCCACCGAAGCAGGTCTCCTTTCCCAGATCTCCTCATGCAGCTCCCCTGACACAGGTCCCCTGATATAGATCTACTAAATTGCGTCTCCTGAAGTAGGTTCCCTGACGCAGGTGTCATAAAATGTCCCTCCTGACGCAGGTTCCCTGAAGCAGGTCTCCTATTGCAGGTTTCCTAAAGTGGTTTCCACTTCGGCAGGTCTCCTTTCATAGGTCTCCTAAGGCAGCTCTCCTGACACAGCTCTCCTGACAGAGATCTGATAAAGTTCGTCTTCTGAGGTAGGTTCCCAGACACAGGTGTCATAAAGTGGGCCTCCTGACGCAGGTCCCCTGATGCAGGTCTACTGATGCATGTTTCCTAATGTGTATTCCACTGATACAGATCCCCTTTCACAGCAATCCTAAAGCAGCTCCCCTGACACAGGTCTCCTGATATAGATCTATTAAAGTGCGTCTCCTGAAGTAGGTCCCCTGACGCAGGTGTCATAAAGTGGGCCTCCTGACGCAGGTCCCCTGAAGCAGGTCTCTTGATTGAGGTTTCCTAAAGTGGATTCCACTGAGGCAGGTCTCCTTTCCAAGATCTCCTCATGCAGCTCCCCTGACACAGGTCCCCTGATATAGATCTACTAAATTGCGTCTCCTGAAGTAGGTTCCCTGACGCAGGTGTCATAAAATGTCCCTCCTGACGCAGGTTCCCTGAAGCAGGTCTCCTATTGCAGGTTTCCTAAAGTGGTTTCCACTTCGGCAGGTCTCCTTTCATAGGTCTCCTCAGGCACCTCCCCTGACAGAGGTCTCCTGACGCAGATCTCCTAAAGTAAATCTCCTGAGGTAAGTCCTCTGACGCAGGTGTCATAAAGTGGGCCTCCTGACGCAGGTCCCCTGACACAGGTCTACTGATGCATGTTTCCTAATGTGGATTCCACTGAAGCAGGTCTCCTTTCCCAGATCTCCTCATGCAGCTCCCCTGACACAGGTCCCCTGATATAGATCTACTAAATTGCGTCTCCTGAAGTAGGTTCCCTGACGCAGGTGTCATAAAATGTCCCTCCTGACGCAGGTTCCCTGAAGCAGGTCTCCTATTGCAGGTTTCCTAAAGTGGTTTCCACTTCGGCAGGTCTCCTTTCAGAGGTCTCCTAAGGCAGCTCTCCTGACACAGCTCTCCTGACAGAGATCTGATAAAGTTCGTCTTCTGAGGTAGGTTCCCAGACACAGGTGTCATAAAGTAGGCCTCCTGACGCAGGTCCCCTGATGCAGGTCTACTGATGCATGTTTCCTAATGTGTATTCCACTGATACAGATCCCCTTTCACAGCAATCCTAAAGCAGCTCCCCTGACACAGGTCTCCTGATATAGATCTATTAAAGTGCGTCTCCTGAAGTAGGTCCCCTGACGCAGGTGTCATAAAGTGGGCCTCCTGACGCAGGTCCCCTGACGCAGGTCTCCTGATGCAGATTTCCTAAAGTGGATTCCACTGAGGCAGGTCTCCTTTCACAGGTCTCCTCAACAGCTCCCCTGACACAGGTCTACTGATGCATGTTTCCTAATGTGACTTCCACTGGTACAAATCTCCTTTCACAGCAATCCTAAAGCAGCTCCCCTGACACAGGTCTCCTGATATAGATCTACTATAGTTCGTCTCCTGAAGTAGGTCCGCTGACGCAGGTGTCATAAAGTGGGCCTCCTGACGCAGGTCCCCTGAAGCAGGTCTCCTGATGCAGCTCCCCTGACACAGGTCTCCTGATATAGATCTACTAAAGTGCGTCTCCTGGAGTAGGTCCCCTGAAACAGGTGTCATAAAGTGGGCCTCCTGACGCAGGTCTCCTGATACAGCTCTCTTGATGCAGGTTTCCTAATGTGGATTCTTCTGACGCAGGTCCCCTTTCACAGGTCTCCTAAGGCAGCTCCCCTTACAAAGCTCTCCTGACGGAGATAACCTAAAGTGCGTCTCCTAAAAATGGTCCCCTGACGCAGGTGTCATAAAGTGGTCCTCCTGACGCAGGTCCCCTGATGCAGGCCTCCTGATGCAGGTTTCCTAACCTATATTCCACTGAATCAGGTGTCATAAGGTAGGTCCCCTGACGCAGCTCCCCTGACACAGGTCTCCATATATAGATTACCTAAAGTGCGTCTCCTGAAGTAGGTCCCCTGACGCAGGTGTCATAAAGTGGGCCTTGTGACGAAGGTCCCCTAAAGAGGGCCTCCTGATGCAGGTTTCCTAAAGTGGATTCCACTGACACAGGTCTCCTTTTACAGGTTTATTAAGTCACTTGCCCTGACACAGCTTTCCAGACAGAGTTCTCCTAAAGTAGATCTCCTAAGGTAGGTCCCCTTACGCAGGTTTTATAAGGTGTGCCTCCTGACGCAGGTTTTATAAGGTGTGCCTCCTGACGCAGGTCCCCTGAGACAGGTCTACTGATGCATGTTTCCTAATGTTTATTCCGCTGATGCAGATCTCATTTCACAAGACTCCTTAAGCAGCTCCCCTGACACAGGTCTCCTGATAAAGATCTCCTCAAGTGCATCTCCAGAAGTAGGTCCCCTGACTCAGGTGTCATAAAGTGGGCCTTCTGATGCAGGTGTCATAAAGTGGGTCTCCTGACGCAGGTCTCCTGATGCAGGTTTCCTAAAGTGCATTCCACGGACACAGGTCTCCTTTTACAGGTCTCCTAAGGCAGTTCCCCTGACACAGCTCTCCTGTCGGAGATATCCTAAAGTACGTCTCCTAAGGTAGGTCCCCTGACGCAGGTGTTGTAAGGTGGGCCTCCTGACGCAGGTCCCCCGCAGGAGGTCTCCTGATATAGGATTCCTAAAGTGGATTCTACTGATGGAGATCTCCTTTCACAGCAATCTTTAAGCAGCTCCCCTGACACAGGTCTCCTGATAAAGATCTCCTCAAGTGCATCTCCAGAAGTAGGTCCCCTGACTCAGGTGTCATAAAGTGGGCCTTCTGATGCAGGTGTCATAAAGTTGGTCTCCTGACGCAGGTCTCCTGATGCAGGTTTCCTTAAGTGCATTCCACGGACACAGGTCTCCTTTTACAGGTCTCCTAAGGCAGTTCCCCTGACACAGCTCTCCTGTCGGAGATATCCTAAAGTACGTCTCCTAAGGTAGGTCCCCTGACGCAGGTGTTGTAAGGTGGGCCTCCTGACGCAGGTCCTCCGAAGGAGGTCTCCTGATATAGGATTCCTAAAGTGGATTCCACTGATGGAGATCTCCTTTCAAAGCAATCTTTAAGCAGCTCCCCTGACACAGGTCTCCTGATAAAGATCTCCTCAAGTGCATCTCCAGAAGTAGGTCCCCTGACTCAGGTGTCATAAAGTGGGCCTTCTGATGCAGGTGTCATAAAGTGGGTCTCCTGACGCAGGTCTCCTGATGCAGGTTTAATAAAGTGCATTCCACGGACACAGGTCTCCTTTTACAGGTCTCCTAAGGCAGTTCCCCTGACACAGCTCTCCTGTCGGAGATATCCTAAAGTACGTCTCCTAAGGTAGGTCCCCTGACGCAGGTGTTGTAAGGTGGGCCTCCTGACGCAGGTGTCATAAGTGGGCCTCCTGAAGGAGGTCTCCTGATTCAGGTTTCCTAAAGTGGATTCCACTGATGGAGATCTCCTTTCACAGCAATCCTAAAGCAAATTCCCTGACACAGGTCTCCTGATATATATCTATTAAAGTGCGTCTCCTGATGTAGGTCCCCAGACGCAGGTGTCATAAAGTGGTCCTCCTGACGCAGGTCCCCTGAAGCAGGTCTCCTGATGCAGGTTTCCTAATGTGGATTCCACTGATGCAGATCTCCTTTCACAGCAATCCTAAAGCAGCTCCCCTGACACAGGTCTCCTGATATAGATCTATTAAAGTGCGTCTCCTGAAGTAGGTCCCCTGACGCAGATGTTATAAGGTGGGATTCCTGACACAGGTGTCATATAGTGGGCCTCCTGACGCAGGTCCCCCTGATAGAGCTCTCGTGACGGAGATCTCCTAAACTGCGTCTCCTAAGGTAGGTCCCCTGACGCAGGTGTTACAATGTGGGCCTCCTGATGCAGGTGTCATAAAGTGGTCCTCCTGACGCAGGTCCCCTGACGCAGGACTCCTGATGAAGATTTTCTAAAGTGGATTCCACTGAGGCAGGTCTCCTTTCACAGGTCTCCTCAGGCCGCTCCCCTGACACACGTCTCCTGATATAGATCTACTATAGTTCGTCTCCTGAAGTAGGTCCCCTGACGCAGGTGTCATAAAGTGGGCCTCCTGACGCAGGTCCCCTGATGCAGGTCTACTGATGCATATTTCCTAATGTGGATTCCACTGATGGAGATCTCCTTTCACAGCAATCCTAAAGCAGATTTCCTGACACAGGTCTCCTGATATAGATCTATTAAAGTGCGTCTCCTGAAGTAGGTCCCCTGACGCAGATGTTATACGGTGGGCGTCCTGACGCAGGTGTCATATAGTGGGCCTTCTGACACAGCTCCCCTGATGCAGGTCTACTAATGCATGTTTCCTAATGTGGATTCCACTGATACAGATCTCCTTTCAAAGCAATCCTAAAGCAGCTCCCCTGACACAGGTCTCCTGATATAGATCTACTAAAGTGCGTTTCCTAAGGTAGGTCCCCTGACGCAGGTGAAATAAGGTGGGCCTCCTGACGCAGGTCCCCAGACACAGGCCTCGTGATGCAGGTATCCAAAAGCGGATTCCATTGATGCAGGTGTCATAAAGTAGGCCTATTGATGCCGCTCCCCTGACACAGGTCTCCTGATGCAGATCTCCTAAAGTGAATCTCCTGAGGTAAGTCCCCTGACGCAGGTGTTATAATGTGGGCCTCCTGATGCAGGTGTCATAAAGTGGGCCTCCTGACGCAGGTCCCCTGACCCAGGTCTCATGATTCAGGTTTACTAAAGTGTATTCCACTGACGCTGGTCTCCTTTCACAGGTCGACTAAGTCAGCTCCCCTGCCACGTGTCTTCTGACGCGGATCTCCAAACGTGGGTCTCCTGAGGTAAGTCCCCTGACACAGGTGTCATAAAGTGGACCTCCTGACGCAGGTCCCCCAAAGCAGGTCTCCTGATGCAGGTTTACCAAAGTGGATTCCACTGCCTCAGTTCTCCTTTCACAGGTGTCCAAAGGCAGTTCCCCTGACACAGCTCTCCATACGGAGATCTCTTAAATTGCATCCCCTGAGGTTCGTCCCCTGGCACAGGTGTCATTTAGTGAGCCTCCTGTTGCAGGTCTCCTATTGCAGGTTTCTTAAAGTAGTTTCCACTTCGCCAGGTCTCCTTTCATAGGACTCCTAAGGCAGCTCCCCTGACACAGCTCTCCTGACGGAGATCTGATAAAGTTCGTCTTCTGAGGTAGCTTCCCAGACACAGGTGTCATAAAGTGGACCTTCGGACGCAGGTCTCCTGATGCAGGTTTCCTAAAGTGGATTCGACTGACGCAGGTCTCCTTTCACAGGTCTCCTAACGCAGCTCCCCTGACAAAGCTCTACTGAAGGACTTCTCTTAAAGTGCGTCTCCTAAGGTAGGTCCCCTGACACAGATGTTATAAGGTGGGCCTCCTGACGCAGGTGTCATATAGTGGGCCTCCTGACGCAGGTCTCCTGATTCAGGTCTGCTGATGCATGTTTCCTAATGTGGATTCCACTGATACAGATCTCCTTTCACAGCAATCCTAAAGTAGCTCCCCTGACACAGGTCTCCTGATATAGATCTACTAAAGTGCGTCTCCTGAAGTAGGTCCCCTGACGCAGGTGTCATGAAGTGGTCCTCCTGAGGTAAGTCCTCTGACGCAGGTGTCATAAAGTGGGCCTACTGACGCAGGTCCCCTGACGCAGGTCTCCTGAACCAGATTTCCTAAAGTGGTGTCCACCGAGGCAGGTCTCCTTTCACAGGTCTCCTCAGGCAGCTCACCTGACACAGGTCTCCTGACGCAGATCTCCTAAAGTAAATCTCCTGAGGTAAGTCCTCTGACGCAGGTGTCATAAAGTGGGCCTCCTGACGCAGGTCCCCTGACGCAGGTCTACTGATGCATGTTTCGTAATGTGGATTCTACTGATGGAGATCTCCTTTCACAGCAATCCTAAAGTAGCTCCCCTGACACAGGTCTCCTGATATAGATCTACTACAGTTCGTCTCCTGAAGTAGGTCCCCTGACGCAGGTGTCATAAAGTGGGCCTCCTGACGCAGGTCCCCTGATGCAGGTCTACTGATGCATGTTTCCTAATGTGGATTCCACTGATGGAGATCTCCTTTCACAGCAATCCTAAAGGAGATTTCCTGACACAGGTCTCCTGATATAGATCTATTAAAGTGCGTCTCCTGAAGTAGGTCCCCTGACGCAGGTGTCATAAAGTGGGCCTCCTGACGCAGGTCCCCTGACGCAGGTCTCCTGATGCAGATTTCCTAAAGTGAATTCCACTAATGGAGATCTCCTTTCACAGCAGTCCTAAAGCAGCTTCCCTGACACACGTCTCCTGATTTAGATCTACTATAGTTCGTCTCCTGAAGAAGGTCCCCTGACACAGGTGTCATAAAGTGGACCTACTGACGCAGGTCCCCCGAAGGAGGTCTCCTGTTATAGGATACCTAAAGTGGATTCCACTGATGGAGATCTCCTTTCACAGCAATCCTAAAGCAGCTTCCCTGACACACGTCTCCTGATATAGATCTACTATAGTTCGTCTCCTGAAGTAGGTCCCCTGACGCAGGTGTCATAAAGTGGTCCTCCTGACGCAGGTCCCCTAAAGCAGGTCTCCTGATGCAGGTTTCCGAATGTTGATTCCACTGATGCAGATCTCCTTTCACAGGAATCCTAAAGCAGCTCCCCTGACACAGGTCTCCTGATATAGATCTATTAAAGTGCGTCTACTGAAGTAGGTCCCCTGACGCAGATGTTATAAGGTGGGCATCTTGACGCAGGTGTCATATAGTGGGCCTTCTGACGCAGGTCCCCTGATGCAGGTCTACTGATGCATGTTTCCTAATGTGGATTCCACTGATGGAGATCTCCTTTCACAGCAATCCTAAAGGAGATTTCCTGACACAGGTCTCCTGATATAGATCTATTAAAGTGCGTCTCCTGAAGTAGGTCCCCTGACGCAGGTGTCATAAAGTGGGCCTCCTGACGCAGGTCCCCTGACGCAGGTCTCCTGATGCAGATTTCCTAAAGTGGATTCCACTAATGGAGATCTCCTTTCACAGCAATCCTAAAGGAGATTTCCTGACACAGGTCTCCTGATATAGATCTATTAAAGTGGGTCTCCTGAAGTAGGTCCCCTTACGCAGGTGTCATAAAGTGGGCCTCCTGACGCAGGTCCCCTGACGCAGGTCTCCTGATGCAGATTTCCTAAAGTGGATTCCACTAATGGAGATCTCCTTTCACAGCAGTCCTAAAGCAGTTTCCTTGACACACGTCTCCTGATATAGATCTACTATAGTTCGTCTCCTGAAGTAGGTCCCCTGACGCAGGTGTCATATAGTGGTCCTCCTGATGCAGGTCCCCTAAAGCAGGTCTCCTGATGCAGGTTTCCTAATGTGGATCCACTGATGCAGATCTCCTTTCACAGGAATCCTAAAGCAGCTCCCCTGACACAGGTCTCCTGATATAGATCTATTAAAGTGCGTCTCCTGAAGTAGGTCCCCTGACGCAGATGTTATAAGGTGGGATTCCTGACGCAGGTGTCATATAGTGGGCCTTCTGACGCAGGTCCCCTGATGCAGGTCTACTGATGCATGTTTCCTAATGTGGATTCCACTGATACAGATCTCCTTTCACAGCAATCCTAAAGCAGCTCCCCTGACACAGGTCTCCTGATATAGATCTACTAAAGTGCGTCTCCTGAAGTAGGTCCGCTGACGCAGGTGTCATATAGTGGGCCTCCTGACGCAGGTCCCCCTGATAGAGCTCTCGTGACGGAGATCTCCTAAACTGCGTCTCCTAAGGTAGGTCCCCTGACCCAGGTGTTATAAGGTGGGCCTCCTGACGCAGGTGTCCTGACGCAGGTCTCCTGAATCAAGTTTCCTAAAGTGAATTCGACTAACGCAGGTCTCCTTTCACAGGTCTCCTAACGCAGCTCCCCTGACGAAGCTCTCCTGAAGGAGATCTCCTAAAGTGCGTTTCCTAAGGTAGGTCCCCTGACGCAGGTCCCCAGACACAGGCCTCGTGATGCAGGTATCCAAAAGCGGATTCCATTGATGCAGGTGTCATAAAGTAGGCCTATTGATGCCGCTCCCCTGACACAGGTCTCCTGATGCAGATCTCCTAAAGTGAATCTCCTGAGGTAAGTCCCCTGACGCAGGTGTTATAATGTGGGCCTCCTGATGCAGGTGTCATAAAGTGGGCCTCCTAACGCAGGTCCCCTGACACATCTCATGATTCAGGTTTACTAAAGTGTATTCCACTGACGCTGGTCTCCTTTCACAGGTCGACTAAGTCAGCTCCCCTGCCATCTGTCTTCTGACGCGGATCTCCAAACGTGGGTCTCCTGAGGTAAGTCCCCTGACACAGGTGTCATAAAGTGGACCTCCTGACGCAGGTCCCCCAAAGCAGGTCTCCTGATGCAGGTTTACCAAAGTGGATTCCACTGCCTCAGTTCTCCTTTCACAGGTGTCCAAAGGCAGTTCCCCTGACACAGCTCTCCATACGGAGATCTCTTAAATTGCATCCCCTGAGGTTCGTCCCCTGGCACAGGTGTCATTTAGTGAGCCTCCTGTTGCAGGTCTCCTATTGCAGGTTTCTTAAAGTGGTTTCCACTTCGGCAGGTCTCCTTTCATAGGACTCCTAAGGCAGCTCCCCTGACACAGCTCTCCTGACGGAGATCTGATAAAGTTCGTCTTCTGAGGTAGGTTCCCAGACACAGGTGTCATAAAGTGGACCTTCGGACGCAAGTCTCCTGATGCAGGTTTCCTAAAGTGGATTCGACTGACGCAGGTCTCCTTTCACAGGTCTCCTAACGCAGCTCCCCTGACAAAGCTCTACTGAAGGAGTTCTCTTAAAGTGCGTCTCCTAAGGTAGGTCCCCTGACACAGATGTTATAAGGTGGGCCTCCTGACGCAGGTGTCATATAGTGGGCCTCCTGACGCAGGTCCCCTGATTCAGGTCTACTGATGCATGTTTCCTAATGTGGATTCCACTGATACAGATCCCCTTTCACAGCAATCCTAAAGCAGCTCCCCTGACACAGGTCTCCTGATATAGATCTACTAAAGTGCGTCTCCTGAAGTAGGTCCCCTGACGCAGGTGTCATATAGTGGGCCTCCTGATGCAGGTCCGCTGAAGGAGGTCTCCTGATATAGGTTTCCTGAAGTGGATTCCACTGATGGAGATCTCCTTTCACAGCAATCCTAAAGCAGCTTCCCTGACACACGTCTCCTGATATAGATCTACTATAGTTCGTCTCCTGAAGTAGGTCCCCTGATGCAGGTGTCATAAAGTGGTCCTCCTGACGCAGGTCCCCTGAAGCAGGTCTCCTGATGCAGGTTTCCTAATGTGGATTCCACTGATGCAGATCTCCTTTCACAGGAATCCTAAAGCAGCTCCCCTGACACAGGTCTCCTGATATAGATCTATTAAAGTGCGTCTCCTGAAGTAGGTCCCCTGACGCAGATGTTATAAGGTGGTCCTCCTGACGCAGGTGTCATAAATTGGATCTCCTGACGCAGGTCCCCTGACGCAGGTCTCCTGATGCAGATTTCCTAAAGTGGATTCCACTGAGGCAGGTCTCCTTAGGCAGCTCCCCTGACACAGTTCTCCTGATATAGATCTACTAAATTGCGTCTCCTGAAGTAGGTCCCCTGACGCAGGTGTCATATAGTGGGCCTCCTGACGCAGGTCCCCTGATGCAGGTCTACTGATGCAGTTTTCCTAAAGTGGATTCCACTGAGGCAGGTCTCCTTTCACAGGTCTCCTCAGGCAGCTCCCCTGACACAGGTCTCCTGATATAGATCTACTAAATTGCATCTCCTGAAGTAGGTCCCCTGACGCAGGTGTCATATAGTGGGCCTCCTGACGCAGGTCCCTTGATGCAGGTCTACTGATGCAGATTTTCTAAAGTGGATTCCACTGAGGCAGGTCTCCTTTCACAGGTCTCCTCAGGCAGCTCCCCTGACACAGGTCTCCTGATATAGATCTACTAAACTGCGTCTCCTGAAGTAGGTCCCCTGACGCAGGTGTCATAAAGTGGGCCTCCTGACGCAGGTCCCCTGACGCAGGTCTCCTGATTTAGATTTCCTAAAGTGGATTCCACTGATGGAGATCTCCTTTCACAGCAGTCCTAAAGCAGCTTCCTTGACACACGTCTCCTGATATAGATCTACTATAGTTCGTCTTCTGAAGTAGGTCCCCTGAAGCAGGTGTCATAAAGTGGTCCTCTTGACGCAGGTCCCCTGAAGCAGGTCTCCTGATGCAGGTTTCCTAATGTGGATTACACTGATGCAGATCTCCTTTCACAGGAATCCTAAAGAAACTCCCCTGACACAGGTCTCCTGATATAGATCTACTAAACTGCGTCTCCTGAAGTAGGTCCCCTGACGCAGGTGTCATAAAGTGGGCCTCCTGACGCAGGTCCCCTGACGCAGGTCTCCTGATGGAGATCTCCTTTCACAGCAGTCCTAAAGCAGCTTCCCTGACACACGTCTCCTGATATAGATCTACTATAGTTCGTCTCCTGAAGTAGGTCCCCTGACGCAGGTGTCATAAAGTGGTCCTCCTGACGCAGGTCCCCTGAAGCAGGTCTCTTGATGCAGGTTTCCTAATGTGGATTCCACTGATGCAGATCTCCTTTCACAGGAATCCTAAAGCAGCTCCCCTGACACAGGTCTCCTGATATAGATCTATTAAAGTGCGTCTCCTGAAGTAGGTCCGCTGACGGAGGGGTCATACAGTGGGCCTACTGACGCAGGTCCCCTGACGCAGGTCTCCCGAACCAGATTTCCTAAAGTGGATTCCATCGAGGCAGGTCTGCTTTCACAGGTCTCCTCAGGCAGCTCACCTGACGCAGGTCCCCTGATGCAGGTCTACTGATGCATGTTTCCTAATGTGGATTCCACTGATGGAGATCTCCTTTCACAGCAGTCCTAAAGGAGATTTCCTGACACAGGTCTCCTGATATAGATCTATTAAAGTGCGTCTCCTGAAGTAGGTCCCCTGACGCAGGTGTCATAAAGTGGGCCTCCTGACGCAGGTCCCCTGACGCAGGTCTTCTGATGCAGATTTCCTAAAGTTGATTCCACTAATGGAGATCTCCTTTCACAGCAGTCCTAAAGCAGCTTCCCTGACACACGTCTCCTGATTTAGATCTACTATAGTTCGTCTCCTGAAGAAGGTCCCCTGACGCAGGTGTCATAAAGTGGACCTACTGACGCAGGTCCCCCGAAGGAGGTCTCCTGATATAGGATTCCTAAAGTGGATTCCACTGATGGAGATCTCCTTTCACAGCAATCCTAAAGCAGCTTCCCTGACACACGTCTCCTGATATAGATCTACTATAGTTCGTCTCCTGAAGTAGGTCCCCTGACGCAGGTGTCATAAAGTGGTCCTCCTGACGCAGGTCCCCTAAAGCAGGTCTCCTGATGCAGGTTTCCTAATGTTGATTCCACTGATGCAGATCTCCTTTCACAGGAATCCTAAAGCAGCTCCCCTGACACAGGTCTCCTGATATAGATCTATTAAAGTGCGTCTACTGAAGTAGGTCCCCTGACGCAGATGTTATAAGGTGGGCATCTTGACGCAGGTGTCATATAGTGGGCCTTCTGACGCAGGTCCCCTGATGCAGGTCTACTGATGCATGTTTCCTAATGTGGATTCCACTGATACAGATCTCCTTTCACAGCAATCCTAAAGCAGCTCTCCTGACACAGGTCTCCTGATATAGATCTACTAAAGTGCGTCTCCTGAAGTAGGTCCCCTGACTTAGGTGTCATATAGTGGGCCTCCTGACGCAGGTCCCCCTGATACAGCTCTCGTGACGGAGATCTCCTAAACTGCGTCTCCTAAGGTAGGTCCCCTGACGCAGGTGTTATAAGGTGGGTCTCTTGACGCAGGTGTCCTGACGCAGGTCGTCTGAATCAAGTTTCCTAAAGTGGATTCGACTAACGCAGGTCTCCTTTCACAGGTCTGCTAACGCAGCTCCCCTGACGAAACTCTCCTGAAGGAGATCTCCTAAAGTGCGTTTCCTGAGGTAAGTCCCCTGACACAGGTGTCATAAAGTGGACCTGCTGACGCAGGTCCCCTGATGCAGGTTTCCCAAAGTGGATTCCACTGCCTCAGTTCTCCTTTCACAGGTGTCCAAAGGCAGTTCCCCTGACACAGCTCTCCATACGGAGATCTCTGAAATTGCATCCCCTGAGGTTATTCCCCTGGCACAGGTGTCATTTAGTGAGCCTCCTGTTGCAGGTCTCCTATTGCAGGTTTCTTAAAGTGGTTTTCACTTCGGCAGGTCTCCTTTCATAGGTCTCCTAAGGCAGCTCCTCTGACACAGCTCTCCTGACGGAGATCTGATAAAGTTCGTCTTCTGAGGTAGGTTCCCAGACACAGGTGTCATAAAGTGGTCCTCCTGACGCAGGTCCCGTGAAGCGGGTCTCCTGATGCAGGTTTCCTAATGTGGATTCTACTGATGGAGATCTCCTTTCACAGCAATCCTAAAGCAGCTTCCCTGACACAGGTCTCCTGATATAGATCTACTACAGTTCGTCTCCTGAAGTAGGTCCCCTGACGCAGGTGTCATAAAGTGGTCCTCCTGACGCAGGTCCCCTGAAGTAGGTCTCCTGATGCAGGTTTCCTAATGTGGATTCCACTGATGCAGATCTCCTTTCACAGGAATCCTAAAGCAGCTCCCCTGACACAGGTCTCCTGATATAGATCTATTAAAGTGCGTCTCCTGAAGTAGGTCCCCTGACGCAGATGTTATAAGGTGGTCCTCCTGACGCAGGTGTCATATAGTGGCCCTCCTGACGCAGGTCCCCTGATGCAGGTCTACTGATGCATGTTTCCTAAAGTGGATTCCACTGATACAGATCCCCTTTCACAGCAATCCTAAAGCAGCTCTCCTGACACAGGTCTCCTGATATAGATCTACTAAAGTGCGTCTCCTGAAGTAGGTCCGCTGACGCAGGTGTCATATAGTGGGCCTCCTGACGCAGGTCCCCCTGATAGAGCTCTCGTGACGGAGATCTCCTAAACTGCGTCTCCTAAGGTAGGTCCCCTGACGCAGGTGTTATAAGGTGGGCCTCCTGACGCAGGTGTCCTGACGCAGGTCTCCTGAATCAAGTTTCCTAAAGTGAATTCGACTAACGCAGGTCTCCTTTCAAAGCAATCCTAAAGCAGCTCCCCTGACACAGGTCTCCTGATATAGATCTACTAAAGTGCGTTTCCTAAGGTAGGTCCCCTGACGCAGGTGAAATAAGGTGGGCCTCCTGACGCAGGTCCCCAGACACAGGCCTCGTGATGCAGGTATCCAAAAGCGGATTCCATTGATGCAGGTGTCATAAAGTAGGCCTATTGATACCGCTCCCCTGACACAGGTCTCCTGATGCAGATCTCCTAAAGTGAATCTCCTGAGGTAAGTCCCCTGACGCAGGTGTTATAATGTGGGCCTCCTGATGCAGGTGTCATAAAGTGGGCCTCCTGACGCAGGTCCCCTGACCCAGGTCTCATGATTCAGGTTTACTAAAGTGTATTCCACTGACGCTGGTCTCCTTTCACAGGTCGACTAAGTCAGCTCCCCTGCCACGTGTCTTCTGACGCGGATCTCCAAACGTGGGTCTCCTGAGGTAAGTCCCCTGACACAGGTGTCATAAAGTGGACCTCCTGACGCAGGTCCCCCGAAGCAGGTCTCCTGATGCAGGTTTACCAAAGTGGATTCCACTGCCTCAGTTCTCCTTTCACAGGTGTCCAAAGGCAGTTCCCCTGACACAGCTCTCCATACGGAGATCTCTTAAATTGCATCCCCTGAGGTTCGTCCCCTGGCACAGGTGTCATTTAGTGAGCCTCCTGTTGCAGGTCTCCTATTGCAGGTTTCTTAAAGTAGTTTCCACTTCGGCAGGTCTCCTTTCATAGGACTCCTAAGGCAGCTCCCCTGACACAGCTCTCCTGACGGAGATCTGATAAAGTTCGTCTTCTGAGGTAGCTTCCCAGACACAGGTGTCATAAAGTGGACCTTCGGACGCAGGTCTCCTGATGCAGGTTTCCTAAAGTGGATTCGACTGACGCAGGTCTCCTTTCACAGGTCTCCTAACGCAGCTCCCCTGACAAAGCTCTACTGAAGGAGTTCTCTTAAAGTGCGTCTCCTAAGGTAGGTCCCCTGACACAGATGTTATAAGGTGGGCCTCGTGACGCAGGTGTCAAATAGTGGGCCTCCTGACGCAGGTCTCCTGATTCAGGTCTACTGATGCATGTTTCCTAATGTGGATTCCACTGATACAGATCTCCTTTCACAGCAATCCTAAAGTAGCTCCCCTGACACAGGTCTCCTGATATAGATCTACTAAAGTGCGTCTCCTGAAGTAGGTCCGCTGACGGAGGGGTCATAAAGTGGGCCTACTGACGCAGGTCCCCTGACGCAGGTCTCCTGAACCAGATTTCCTAAAGTGGATTCCACCGAGGCAGGTCTCCTTTCACATGTCTCCTCAGGCAGCTCACCTGACACAGGTCTCCTGACGCAGATCTCCTAAAGTAAATCTCCTGAGGTAAGTCCTCTGGCGCAGGTGTCATAAAGTGGGCCTCCTGACGCAGGTCCCCTGACGCAGGTCTACTGATGCATGTTTCGTAATGTGGATTCTACTGATGGAGATCTCCTTTCACAGCAATCCTAAAGTAGCTCCCCTGACACAGGTCTCCTGATATAGATCTACTACAGTTCGTCTCCTGAAGTAGGTCCCCTGACGCAGGTGTCATGAAGTGGTCCTCCTGAGGTAAGTCATCTGACGCAGGTGTCATAAAGTGGGCCTACTGACGCAGGTCCCCTGAAGCAGGTCTCCTGAACCAGATTTCCTAAAGTGGTGTCCACCGAGGCAGGTCTCCTTTCACAGGTCTCCTCAGGCAGCTCACCTGACACAGGTCTCCTGACGCAGATCTCCTAAAGTAAATCTCCTGAGGTAAGTCCTCTGACGCAGGTGTCATAAAGTGGGCCTCCTGACGCAGGTCCCCTGACGCTGGTCTACTGATGCATGTTTCGTAATGTGGATTCTACTGATGGAGATCTCCTTTCACAGCAATCCTAAAGTAGCTCCCCTGACACAGGTCTCCTGATATAGATCTACTACAGTTCGTCTCCTGAAGTAGGTCCCCTGACGCAGGTGTCATGAAGTGGTCCTCCTGACGCAGGTCCCCTGAAGTAGGTCTCCTGATGCATGTTTCCTAATGTGGATTCCACTGATGGAGATCTCCTTTCACAGCAATCCTAAAGGAGATTTCCTGACACAGGTCTCCTGATATAGATCTATTAAAGTGCGTCTCCTGAAGTAGGTCCCCTGACGCAGGTGTCATAAAGTGGGCCTCCTGACGCAGGTCCCCTGACGCAGGTCTCCTGATGCAGATTTCCTAAAGTGGATTCCACTAATGGAGATCTCCTTTCACAGCAGTCCTAAAGCAGCTTCCCTGACACACGTCTCCTGATTTAGATCTACTATAGTTCGTCTCCTGAAGAAGGTCCCCTGACGCAGGTGTCATAAAGTGGACCTACTGACGCAGGTCCCCCGAAGGAGGTCTCCTGTTATAGGATACCTAAAGTGGATTCCACTGATGGAGATCTCCTTTCACAGCAATCCCAAAGAAGCTTCCCTGACACACGTCTCCTGATATAGATCTACTATAGTTCGTCTCCTGAAGTAGGTCCCCTGACGCAGGTGTCATAAAGTGGTCCTCCTGACGCAGGTCCCCTAAAGCAGGTCTCCTGATGCAGGTTTCCTAATGTTGATTCCACTGATGCAGATCTCCTTTCACAGGAATCCTAAAGCAGCTCCCCTGACACAGGTCTCCTGATATAGATCTATTAAAGTGCGTCTACTGAAGTAGGTCCCCTGACGCAGATGTTATAAGGTGGGCATCTTGACGCAGGTGTCATATAGTGGGCCTTCTGACGCAGGTCCCCTGATGCAGGTCTACTGATGCATGTTTCCTAATGTGGATTCCACTGATGGAGATCTCCTTTCACAGCAATCCTAAAGGAGATTTCCTGACACAGGTCTCCTGATATAGATCTATTAAAGTGCGTCTCCTGAAGTAGGTCCCCTGACGCAGGTGTCATAAAGTGGGCCTCCTGACGCAGGTCCCCTGACGCAGGTCTCCTGATGCAGATTTCCTAAAGTGGATTCCACTAATGGAAATCTCCTTTCACAGCAATCCTAAAGGAGATTTCCTGACACAGGTCTCCTGATATAGATCTATTAAAGTGCGTCTCCTGAAGTAGGTCCCCTGACGCAGGTGTCATAAAGTGGGCCTCCTGACGCAGGTCCCCTGACGCAGGTCTCCTGATGCAGATTTCCTAAAGTGGATTCCACTAATGGAGATCTCCTTTCACAGCAGTCCTAAAGCAGCTTCCCTGACACACGTCTCCTGATATAGATCTACTATAGTTCGTCTCCTGAAGTAGGTCCCCTGACGCAGGTGTCATATAGTGGTCCTCCTGACGCAGGTCCCCTGATGCAGGTCTACTGATGCATGTTTCCTAATGTGGATTCCACTGATACAGATCTCCTTTCACAGCAATCCTAAAGCAGCTCCCCTGACACAGGTCTCCTGATATAGATCTACTAAAGTGCGTCTCCTGAAGTAGGTCCGCTGACGCAGGTGTCATATAGTGGGCCTCCTGACGCAGGTCCCCCTGATAGAGCTCTCGTGACGGAGATCTCCTAAACTGCGTCTCCTAAGGTAGGTCCCCTGACCCAGGTGTTATAAGGTGGGCCTCCTGACGCAGGTGTCCTGACGCAGGTCTCCTGAATCAAGTTTCCTAAAGTGAATTCGACTAACGCAGGTCTCCTTTCACAGGTCTCCTAACGCAGCTCCCCTGACGAGGCTCTCCTGAAGGAGATCTCCTAAAGTGCGTTTCCTAAGGTAGGTCCCCTGACGCAGGTCCCCAGACACAGGCCTCGTGATGCAGGTATCCAAAAGCGGATTCCATTGATGCAGGTGTCATAAAGTAGGCCTATTGATGCCGCTCCCCTGACACAGGTCTCCTGATGCAGATCTCCTAAAGTGAATCTCCTGAGGTAAGTCCCCTGACGCAGGTGTTATAATGTGGGCCTCCTGATGCAGGTGTCATAAAGTTGGCCTCCTAACGCAGGTCCCCTGACGCAGGTCTCATGATTCAGGTTTACTAAAGTGTATTCCACTGACGCTGGTCTCCTTTCACAGGTCGACTAAGTCAGCTCCCCTGCCACGTGTCTTCTGACGCGGATCTCCAAACGTGGGTCTCCTGAGGTAAGTCCCCTGACACAGGTGTCATAAAGTGGACCTCCTGACGCAGGTCCCCCAAAGCAGGTCTCCTGATGCAGGTTTACCAAAGTGGATTCCACTGCCTCAGTTCTCCTTTCACAGGTGTCCAAAGGCAGTTCCCCTGACACAGCTCTCCATACGGAGATCTCTTAAATTGCATCCCTTGAGGTTCGTCCCCTGGCACAGGTGTCATTTAGTGAGCTTCCTGTTGCAGGTCTCCTATTGCAGGTTTCTTAAAGTGGTTTCCACTTCGGCAGGTCTCCTTTCATAGGACTCCTAAGGCAGCTCCCCTGACACAGCTCTCCTGACGGAGATCTGATAAAGTTCGTCTTCTGAGGTAGGTTCCCAGACACAGGTGTCATAAAGTGGACCTTCGGACGCAAGTCTCCTGATGCAGGTTTCCTAAAGTGGATTCGACTGACGCAGGTCTCCTTTCACAGGTCTCCTAACGCAGCTCCCCTGACAAAGCTCTACTGAAGGAGTTCTCTTAAAGTGCGTCTCCTAAGGTAGGTCCCCTGACACAGATGTTAAAAGGTGGGCCTCCTGACGCAGGTGTCATATAGTGGGCCTCCTGACGCAGGTCCCCTGATTCAGGTCTACTGATGCATGTTTCCTAATGTGGATTCCACTGATACAGATCCCCTTTCACAGCAATCCTAAAGCAGCTCCCCTGACACAGGTCTCCTGATATAGATCTACTAAAGTGCGTCTCCTGAAGTAGGTCCCCTGACGCAGGTGTCATATAGTGGGCCTCCTGATGCAGGTCCGCTGAAGGAGGTCTCCTGATATAGGTTTCCTGAAGTGGATTCCACTGATGGAGATCTCCTTTCACAGCAATCCTAAAGCAGCTTCCCTGACACACGTCTCCTGATATAGATCTACTATAGTTCGTCTCCTGAAGTAGGTCCCCTGATGCAGGTGTCATAAAGTGGTCCTCCTGACGCAGGTCCCCTGAAGCAGGTCTCCTGTTGCAGGTTTCCTAATGTGGATTCCACCGAGGCAGGTCTCCTTTCACAGGTCTCCTCAGGCAGCTCACCTGACACAGGTCTCCTGACGCAGATCTCCTAAAGTAAATCTCCTGAGGTCAGTCCTCTGGCGCAGGTGTCATAAAGTGGGCCTCCTGACGCAGGTCCCCTGACGCAGGTCTACTGATGCATGTTTCGTAATGTGGATTCTACTGATCGAGATCTCCTTTCACAGCAATCCTAAAGTAGCTCCCCTGACACAGGTCTCCTGATATAGATCTACTACAGTTCGTCTCCTGAAGTAGGTCCCCTGACGCAGGTGTCATGAAGTGGTCCTCCTGAGGTAAGTCATCTGACGCAGGTGTCATAAAGTGGGCCTACTGACGCAGGTCCCCTGACGCAGGTCTCCTGAACCAGATTTCCTAAAGTGGTGTCCACCGAGGCAGGTCTCCTTTCACAGGTCTCCTCAGGCAGCTCACCTAACACAGGTCTCCTGACGCAGATCTCCTAAAGTAAATCTCCTGAGGTAAGTCCTCTGACGCAGGTGTCATAAAGTGGGCCTCCTGACGCAGGTCCCCTGACGCAGGTCTACTGATACATGTTTCGTAATGTGGATTCTACTGATGGAGATCTCCTTTCACAGCAATCCTAAAGTAGCTCCCCTGACACAGGTCTCCTGATATAGATCTACTACAGTTCGTCTCCTGAAGTAGGTCCCCTGACGCAGGTGTCATGAAGTGGTCCTCCTGACGCAGGTCCCCTGAAGTAGGTCTCCTGATGCAGATTTTCTAAAGTGGATTCCACTGAGGCAGGTCTCCTTTCACAGGTCTCCTCAGGCAGCCCCCCTAACACACGTCTCCTGATATAGATCTACTATAGTTCGTCTCCTGAAGTAGGTCCCCTGACGCAGGTGTCATAAAGTGGGCCTCCTGACGCAGGTCCCCTGATGCAGGTCTACTGATGCATGTTTCCTAATGTGGATTCCACTGATGGAGATCTCCTTTCACAGCAATCCTAAAGGAGATTTCCTGACACAGGTCTCCTGATATAGATCTATTAAAGTGCGTCTCCTGAAGTAGGTCCCCTGACGCAGGTGTCATAAAGTGGGCCTCCTGACGCAGGTCCCCTGACGCAGGTCTCCTGATGCAGATTTCCTAAAGTGGATTCCACTAATGGAGATCTCCTTTCACAGCAGTCCTAAAGCAGCTTCCCTGACACACGTCTCCTGATTTAGATCTACTATAGTTCGTCTCCTGAAGAAGGTCCCCTGACGCAGGTGTCATAAAGTGGACCTACTGACGCAGGTCCCCCGAAGGAGGTCTCCTGTTATAGGATACCTAAAGTGGATTCCACTGATGGAGATCTCCTTTCACAGCAATCCCAAAGCAGCTTCCCTGACACACGTCTCCTGATATAGATCTACTATAGTTCGTCTCCTGAAGTAGGTCCCCTGACGCAGGTGTCATAAAGTGGTCCTCCTGACGCAGGTCCCCTAAAGCAGGTCTCCTGATGCAGGTTTCCTAATGTCAATTCCACTGATGCAGATCTCCTTTTACAGGAATCCTAAAGCAGCTCCCCTGACACAGGTCTCCTGATATAGATCTATTAAAGTGCGTCTACTGAAGTAGGTCCCCTGACGCAGATGTTATAAGGTGGGCATCTTGACGCAGGTGTCATATAGTGGGCCTTCTGACGCAGGTCCCCTGATGCAGGTCTACTGATGCATGTTTCCTAATGTGGATTCCACTGATGGAGATCTCCTTTCACAGCAATCCTAAAGGAGATTTCCTGACACAGGTCTCCTGATATAGATCTATTAAAGTGCGTCTCCTGAAGTAGGTCCCCTGACGCAGGTGTCATAAAGTGGGCCTCCTGACGCAGGTCCCCTGACGCAGGTCTCCTGATGCAGATTTCCTAAAAAGGATTCCACTAATGGAGATCTCCTTTCACAGCAGTCCTAAAGCAGCTTCCCTGACACACATCTCCTGATATAGATCTACTATAGTTCGTCTCCTGAAGTAGGTCCCCTGACGCAGGTGTCATATAGTGGTCCTCCTGATGCAGGTCCCCTAAAGCAGGTCTCCTGAAGTAGGTCCCCTGACGCAGATGTTATAAGGTGGGATTCCTGACGCAGGTGTCATATAGTGGGCCTTCTGACACAGGTCCCCTGATGCAGGTCTACTGATGCATGTTTCCTAATGTGGATTCCACTGATACAGATCTCCTTTCACAGCAATCCTAAAGCAGCTCCCCTGACACAGGTCTCCTGATATAGATCTACTAAAGTGCGTCTCCTGAAGTAGGTCCGCTGACGCAGGTGTCATATAGTGGGCCTCCTGACGCAGGTCCCCCTGATAGAGCTCTCGTGACGGAGATCTCCTAAACTGCGTCTCCTAAAGTAGGTCCCCTGACGCAGGTGTTATAAGGTGGGCCTCCTGACGCAGGTGTCCTGACGCAGGTCTCCTGAATCAAGTTTCCTAAAGTGAATTCGACTAACGCAGGTCTCCTTTCACAGGTCTCCTAACGCAGCTCCCCTGACGAAGCTCTCCTGAAGGAGATCTCCTAAAGTGCGTTTCCTAAGGTAGGTCCCCTGATGCAGGTCCCCAGACACAGGCCTCGTGATGCAGGTATCCAAAAGCGGATTCCATTGATGCAGGTGTCATAAAGTAGGCCTATTGATGCCGCTCCCCTGACACAGGTCTCCTGATGCAGATCTCCTAAAGTGAATCTCCTGAGGTAAGTCCCCTGACGCAGGTGTTATAATGTGGGCCTCCTGATGCAGGTGTCATAAAGTGGGCCTCCTAACGCAGGTCCCCTGACGCAGGTCTCATGATTCAGGTTTACTAAAGTGTATTCCACTGACGCTGGTCTCCTTTCACAGGTCGACTAAGTCAGCTCCCCTGCCACGTGTCTTCTGACGCGGATCTCCAAACGTGGGTCTCCTGAGGTAAGTCCCCTGACACAGGTGTCATAAAGTGGACCTCCTGACGCAGGTCCCCCAAAGCAGGTCTCCTGATGCAGGTTTACCAAAGTGGATTCCACTGCCTCAGTTCTCCTTTCACAGGTGTCCAAAGGCAGTTCCCCTGACACAGCTCTCCATACGGAGATCTCTTAAATTGCATCCCCTGAGGTTCGTCCCCTGGCACAGGTGTCATTTAGTGAGCCTCCTGTTGCAGGTCTCCTATTGCAGGTTTCTTAAAGTGGTTTCCACTTCGGCAGGTCTCCTTTCATATTACTCCTAAGGCAGCTCCCCTGACACAGCTCTCCTGACGGAGATCTGATAAAGTTCGTCTTCTGAGGTAGGTTCCCAGACACAGGTGTCATAAAGTGGACCTTCGGACGCAGGTCTCCTGATGCAGGTTTCCTAAAGTGGATTCGACTGACGCAGGTCTCCTTTCACAGGTCTCCTAACGCAGCTCCCCTGACGAAGCTCTCCTGAAGGAGATCTCCTAAAGTGCGTTTCCTGAGGTAAGTCCCCTGACACAGGTGTCATAAAGTGGACCTCCTGACGCAGGTGACCTGACGCAGGTCTCCTGAATCAAGTTTCCTAAAGTGTATTCCACTGACGCTGGTCTCCTTTCACAGGTCGACTAAGTCAGCTCCCCTGCCACGTGTCTTCTGACGTGGATCTCCAAACGTGGGTCTCCTGAGGTAAGTCCCCTGACACAGGTGTCATAAAGTGGACCTCCTGACGCAGGTCCCCCGAAGCAGGTCTCCTGATGCAGGTTTACCAAAGTGGATTCCACTGCCTCAGTTCTCCTTTCACAGGTGTCCAAAGGCAGTTCCCCTGACACAGCTCTCCATACGGAGATCTCTTAAATTGCATCCCCTGAGGTTCGTCCCCTGGCACAGGTGTCATTTAGTGAGCCTCCTGTTGCAGGTCTCCTATTGCAGGTTTCTTAAAGTGGTTTCCACTTCGGCAGGTCTCCTTTCATAGGACTCCTAAGGCAGCTCCCCTGACACAGCTCTCCTGACGGAGATCTGATAAAGTTCGTCTTCTGAGGTAGGTTCCCAGACACAGGTGTCATAAAGTGGACCTTCGGACGCAGGTCTCCTGATGCAGGTTTCCTAAAGTGGATTCGACTGACGCAGGTCTCCTTTCACAGGTCTCCTAACGCAGCTCCCCTGACAAAGCTCTACTGAAGGAGTTCTCTTAAAGTGCGTCTCCTAAGGTAGGTCCCCTGACACAGATGTTATAAGGTGGGCCTCCTGACGCAGGTGTCATATAGTGGGCCTCCTGACGCAGGTCCCCTGATTCAGGTCTACTGATGCATGTTTCCTAATGTGGATTCCACTGATACAGATCCCCTTTCACAGCAATCCTAAAGCAGCAACCCTGACACAGGTCTCCTGATATAGATCTACTAAAGTGCGTCTCCTGAAGTAGGTCCCCTGACGCAGGTGTCATATAGTGGGCCTCCTGACGCAGGTCCGCTGAAGGCTGTCTCCTGATATAGGTTTCCTGAAGTGGATTCCACTGATGGAGATCTCCTTTCACAGCAATCCTAAAGCAGCTTCCCTGACACTCGTCTCCTGATATAGATCTACTATAGTTCGTCTCCTGAAGTAGGTCCCCTGATGCAGGTGTCATAAAGTGGTCCTCCTGACGCAGGTCCCCTGAAGCAGGTCTCCTGATGCAGGTTTCCTAATGTGGATTCCACTGATGCAGATCTCCTTTCACAGGAATCCTAAAGCAGCTCCCCTGACACAGGTCTCCTGATATAGATCTATTAAAGTGCGTCTCCTGAAGTAGGTCCCCTGACGCAGATGTTATAAGGTGGTCCTCCTGACGCAGGTGTCATATAGTGGCCCTCCTGACGCAGGTCCCCTGATGCAGGTCTACTGATGCATGTTTTCTAATGTGGATTCCACTGATACAGATCCCCTTTCACAGCAATCCTAAAGCAGCTCCCCTGACACAGGTCTCCTGATATAGATCTATTAAAGTGCGTCTCCTGAAGTAGGTCCCCTGACGCAGGTGTCATAAGTTGGGCCTCCTGACGCAGGTCTCCTGATGCAGATTTCCTAAAGTGGATTCCACTGAGGCAGGTCTCCTTAGGCAGCTCCCCAGACACAGGTCTCCTGATATAGATCTACTAAATTGCGTCTCCTGAAGTAGGTCCCCTGACACAGCTGTCATATAGTGGGCCTCCTGACGCAGGTCCCATGATGCAGGTCTACTGATGCAGTTTTCCTAAAGTGGATTCCACTGAGGCAGGTCTCCTTTCACAGGTCTCCTCAGGCAGCTCCCCTGACACAGGTCTCCTGATATAGATCTACTAAATTGCGTCTCCTGAAGTAGGTCCCCTGACGCAGGTGTCATATAGTGGGCCTCCTGACGCAGGTCCCCTGATGCAGCTTTACTGATGCATGTTTCCTAATGTAGATTCCACTGATACAGATCTCCTTTTAAAGCAATCCTAAAACAGCTCCCCTGACAC
The DNA here is from genome assembly GCA_014656515.1 of Oryzias celebensis. NCBI lineage: Eukaryota > Metazoa > Chordata > Actinopteri > Beloniformes > Adrianichthyidae > Oryzias > Oryzias celebensis. The sequence continues at coordinate 191,125 of BNCR01000043.1, forward strand.
AGGTCTCCTGATATAGATCTACTAAACTGCGTCTCCTGAAGTAGGTCCCCAGACGCAGGTGTCATAAAGTGGGCCTTGTGACGAAGGTCCCCTAAAGCAGGCCTCCTGATGCAGGTTTCCTAAAGTGGATTCCACTAACACAGGTCTCCTTTCACAGGTTTATTAAGTCAATTGCCCTAACACAGCACTCCAGACAGAGTTCTCCTAAAGTAGATCTCCTAAGGTAGGTCCCCGTACGCAGGTTTTATAAGGTGTGCCTCCTGACGCAGGTGTCATAAAGTGGGCCTCCTGACGCAGGTCCCCTGAGACAGGTCTACTGATGCATGTTTCCTAATGTTTTTTCCACTGATGCAGATCTCCTTTCACAGAACTCCTTAAGCAGCTTCCCTGACACAGGTCTCCTGAAGGAGATCTCTTAAAGTGCGTTTCCTAAGATAGGTTCCCTGATGCAGGTGTCATAAAGTAGGCCTCCTGACGCTAGTCCCCTGAAGCAGGTCTCCTGATGCAGGTTTCCTAAAGTGGATTCCACTGATGCAGATCTCCTTTCACAGGTCTCCTAAGGCAGTTCCCCTGACACATGTCTCCTGACGCAGATCTCTTAAAGTAAGTCTCCTGAGGTAGGTCCTCTGGCGCAGGTCTCATAAAGTTGGCCTCCTGACGCAGGTCCCCTGATGCAGGTCTACTGATGCATGTTTCCTAATGTGGATTCCACTGAGGCAGGTCTCCTTTCACAGGTCTCCTCAGGCAGCTCCCCTGACACAGGTCTCCTGATATAGATCTACTAAATTGCGTCTCCTGAAGTAGGTCCCCGGACGCAGGTGTCATATAGTGGGCCTCCTGACGCAGGTCCCCTGATGCAGCTTTACTGATGCATGTTTCCTAATGTAGATTCCACTGATACAGATCTCCTTTTAAAGCAATCCTAAAACAGCTCCCCTGACACAGGTCTCCTGATATAGATCTACTAAACTGCGTCTCCTGAAGTAGGTCCCCAGACGCAGGTGTCATAAAGTGGGCCTTGTGACGAAGGTCCCCTAAAGCAGGCCTCCTGATGCAGGTTTCCTAAAGTGGATTCCACTAACACAGGTCTCCTTTCACAGGTTTATTAAGTCAATTGCCCTAACACAGCTCTCCAGACAGAGTTCTCCTAAAGTAGATCTCCTAAGGTAGGTCCCCGTACGCAGGTTTTATAAGGTGTGCCTCCTGACGCAGGTGTCATAAAGTGGGCCTCCTGACGCAGGTCCCCTGAGACAGGTCTACTGATGCATGTTTCCTAATGTTTTTTCCGCTGATGCAGATCTCCTTTCACAGCAGTCCTAAAGCAGCTTCCCTGACACACGTCTCCTGATATAGATCTACTATAGTTCGTCTCCTGAAGTAGGTCCCCTGACGCAGGTGTCATAAAGTGGGCCTCCTGACGCAGGTCCCCTGACGCAGGTCTACTGATGCAGGTTTCCTAAAGTGGATTCCACTGATACAGATCTCCTTTCACAGCAATCCTAGGCAGCTACCCTGTCACAGGTCTCGTGACGCAGATCTCCTAAAGTAATTCTCCTGAGGTAGGTCCTCTGACGCAGGTGTCATAAAGTGGGCCTCCTGACGCTGGTCCCCTGACACAGGTCTACTGATGCATGTTTCCTAATGTAGATTCCACTGATGGAGATCTCCTTTCACAACAATCCTAACGCAGCTCCCCTGACGAAGCTCTCCTGAAGGAGATCTCCTTTCACAGCAATCCTAAAGCAGCTTCCCTGACACACGTCTCCTGATATAGATCTACTATAGTTCGTCTCCTGAAGTAGGTCCCCTGACACAGGTGTCATAAAGTGGTCCTCCTGACGCAGGTCCCCTAAAGCAGGTCTCCTGATGCAGGTTTCCTAATGTTGATTCCACTGATGCAGATCTCCTTTCACAGGAATCCTAAAGCAGCTCCCCTGACACAGGTCTCCTGATATAGATCTATTAAAGTGCGTCTACTGAAGTAGGTCCCCTGACGCAGATGTTATAAGGTGGGCATCTTGACGCAGGTGTCATATAGTGGGCCTTCTGACGCAGGTCCCCTGATGCAGGTCTACTGATGCATGTTTCCTAATGTGGATTCCACTGATACAGATCTCCTTTCACAGCAATCCTAAAGCAGCTCTCCTGACACAGGTCTCCTGATATAGATCTACTAAAGTGCGTCTCCTGAAGTAGGTCCCCTGACGCAGGTGTCATATAGTGGGCCTCCTGACGCAGGTCCCCCTGATACAGCTCTCGTGACGGAGATCTCCTACACTGCGTCTCCTAAGGTAGGTCCCCTGACGCAGGTGTTATAAGGTGGGTCTCTTGACGCAGGTGTCCTGACGCAGGTCTCCTGAATCAAGTTTCCTAAAGTGGATTCGACTAACGCAGGTCTCCTTTCACAGGTCTCCTAACGCAGCTCCCCTGACGAAGCTCTCCTGAAGGAGATCTCCTAAAGTGCGTTTCCTGAGGTAAGTCCCCTGACACAGGTGTCATAAAGTGGACCTCCTGACGCAGGTCCCCTGATGCAGGTTTCCCAAAGTGGATTCCACTGCCTCAGTTCTCCTTTCACAGGTGTCCAAAGGCAGTTCCCCTGACACAGCTCTCCATACGGAGATCTCTGAAATTGCATCCCCTGAGGTTGGTCCCCTGGCACAGGTGTCCTTTAGTGAGCCTCCTGTTGCAGGTCTCCTATTGCAGGTTTCTTAAAGTGGTTTTCACTTCGGCAGGTCTCCTTTCATAGGTCTCCTAAGGCAGCTCCCCTGACACAGCTCTCCTGACGGAGATCTGATAAAGTTCGTCTTCTGAGGTAGGTTCCCAGACACAGGTGTCATAAAGTGGTCCTCCTGATGCAGGTCCCCTGAAGCGGGTCTCCTGATGCAGGTTTCCTAATGTGGATTCTACTGATGGAGATCTCCTTTCACAGCAATCCTAAAGCAGCTTCCCTGACACAGGTCTCCTGATATAGATCTACTACAGTTCGTCTCCTGAAGTAGGTCCCCTGACGCAGGTGTCATAAAGTGGTCCTCCTGACCCAGGTCCCCTGAAGTAGGTCTCCTGATGCAGGTTTCCTAATGTGGATTCCACTGATGCAGATCTCCTTTCACAGCAATCCTAAAGCAGCTCCCCTGACACAGCTCTCATGTTGGAGATCTGATAAAGTTCGTCTTCTGAGGTAGGTTCCCAGACACAGGTGTCATAAAGTGGTCCTCCTGACGCAGGTCCCCTGAAGCAGGTCTCCTGATGCAGGTTTCCTAATGTGGATCCACTGATGCAGATCTCCTTTCATAGGAATCCTAAAGCAGCTCCCCTGACACAGGTCTCCTGATATAGATCTATTAAAGTGCGTCTCCTGAAGTAGGTCCCCTGACGCAGATGTTATAAGGTGGGATTCCTGACGCAGGTGTCATATAGTGGGCCTCCTGACGCAGGTCCCCCTGATAGAGCTCTCGTGACGGAGATCTCCTAAACTGCGTCTCTTAAGGTAGGTCCCCTGACGCAGGTGTTATAAGGTGGGCCTCCTGACGCAGGTGTCCTGACGCAGGTCTCCTGAATCAAGTTTCCTAAAGTGAATTCGACTAACGCAGGTCTCCTTTCACAGGTCTCCTAACGCAGCTCCCCTGAAGAAGCTCTCCTGAAGGAGATCTCCTAAAGTGCGTTTCCTAAGGTAGGTCCCCTGACGCAGGTGAAATAAGGTGGGCCTCCTGACGCAGGTCCCCAGACACAGGCCTCGTGATGCAGGTATCCAAAAGCGGATTCCATTGATGCAGGTGTCATAAAGTAGGCCTATTGATGCCGCTCCCCTGACACAGGTCTCCTGATGCAGATCTCCTAAAGTGAATCTCCTGAGGTAAGTCCCCTGATGCAGGTGTTATAATGTGGGCCTCCTGATGCAGGTGTCATAAAGTGGGCCTCCTGACGCAGGTCCCCTGACGCAGGTCTCATGATTCAGGTTTACTAAAGTGTATTCCACTGACGCTGGTCTCCTTACACAGGTCGACTAAGTCAGCTCCCCTGCCACGTGTCTTCTGACGCGGATCTCCAAACGTGGGTCTCCTGAGGTAAGTCCCCTGACACAGGTGTCATAAAGTGGACCTCCTGACGCAGGTCCCCCAAAGCAGGTCTCCTGATGCAGGTTTACCAAAGTGGATTCCACTGCCTCAGTTCTCCTTTCACAGGTGTCCAAAGGCAGTTCCCCTGACACAGCTCTCCATACGGAGATCTCTTAAATTGCATCCCCTGAGGTTCGTCCCCTGGCACAGGTGTCATTTAGTGAGCCTCCTGTTGCAGGTCTCCTATTGCAGGTTTCTTAAAGTGGTTTCCACTTCGGCAGGTCTCCTTTCATAGGACTCCTAAGGCAGCTCCCCTGACACAGCTCTCCTGACGGAGATCTGATAAAGTTCGTCTTCTGAGGTAGGTTCCCAGACACAGGTGTCATAAAGTGGACCTTCGGACGCAGGTCTCCTGATGCAGGTTTCCTAAAGTGGATTCGACTGACGCAGGTCTCCTTTCACAGGTCTCCTAACGCAGCTCCCCTGACAAAGCTCTACTGAAGGAGTTCTCTTAAAGTGCGTCTCCTAAGGTAGGTCCCCTGACACAGATGTTATAAGGTGGGCCTCCTGACGCAGGTGTCATATAGTGGGCCTCCTGACGCAGGTCCCCTGATTCAGGTCTACTGATGCATGTTTCCTAATGTGGATTCCACTGATACAGATCCCCTTTCACAGCAATCCTAAAGCAGCAACCCTGACACAGGTCTCCTGATATAGATCTACTATAGTTCGTCTCCTTAAGTAGGTCCCCTGACGCAGGTGTCATATAGTGGGCCTCCTGACGCAGGTCCGCTGAAGGAGGTCTGAATCAAGTTTCCTAAAGTGAATTCGACTAACGCAGGTCTCCTTTCATAGGCCTCCTAACGCAGCTCCCCTGAAGAAGCTCTCCTGAAGGAGATCTCCTAAAGTGCGTTTCCTAAGGTAGGTCCCCTGACGCAGGTGAAATAAGGTGGGCCTCCTGACGCAGGTCCCCAGACACAGGCCTCGTGATGCAGGTATCCAAAAGCGGATTCCATTGATGCAGGTGTCATAAAGTAGGCCTATTGATGCCGCTCCCCTGACACAGGTCTCCTGATGCAGATCTCCTAAAGTGAATCTCCTGAGGTAAGTCCCCTGACGCAGGTGTTATAATGTGGGCCTCCTGATGCAGGTGTCATAAAGTGGGCCTCCTGACGCAGGTCCCCTGACGCAGGTCTCATGATTCAGGTTTACTAAAGTGTATTCCACTGACGCTGGTCTCCTTACACAGGTCGACTAAGTCAGCTCCCCTGCCACGTGTCTTCTGACGCGGATCTCCAAACGTGGGTCTCCTGAGGTAAGTCCCCTGACACAGGTGTCATAAAGTGGACCTCCTGACGCAGGTCCCCCAAAGCAGGTCTCCTGATGCAGGTTTACCAAAGTGGATTCGCCTGCCTCAGTTCTCCTTTCACAGGTGTCCAAAGGCAGTTCCCCTGACACAGCTCTCCATACGGAGATCTCTTAAACTGCGTCTCCTAAGGTAGGTCCCCTGACGCAGGTGTTATAAGGTGGGTCTCTTGACGCAGGTGTCCTGACGCAGGTTTCCTGAATCAAGTTTCCTAAAGTGGATTCGACTAACGCAGGTCTCCTTTCACAGGTCTCCTAACGCAGCTCCCCTGACGAAGCTCTCCTGAAGGAGATCTCCTAAAGTGCGTTTCCTGAGGTAAGTCCCCTGACACAGGTGTCATAAAGTGGACCTCCTGACGCAGGTCCCCTGATGCAGGTTTCCCAAAGTGGATTCCACTGCCTCAGTTCTCCTTTCACAGGTGTCCAAAGGCAGTTCCCCTGACACAGCTCTCCATACGGAGATCTCTGAAATTGCATCCCCTGAGGTTGGTCCCCTGGCACAGGTGTCCTTTAGTGAGCCTCCTGTTGCAGGTCTCCTATTGCAGGTTTCTTAAAGTGGTTTTCACTTCGGCAGGTCTCCTTTCATAGGTCTCCTAAGGCAGCTCCCCTGACACAGCTCTCCTGACGGAGATCTGATAAAGTTCGTCTTCTGAGGTAGGTTCCCAGACACAGGTGTCATAAAGTGGTCCTCCTGACGCAGGTCCCCTGAAGCGGGTCTCCTGATGCAGGTTTCCTAATGTGGATTCTACTGATGGAGATCTCCTTTCACAGCAATCCTAAAGCAGCTTCCCTGACACAGGTCTCCTGATATAGATCTACTACAGTTCGTCTCCTGAAGTAGGTCCCCTGACGCAGGTGTCATAAAGTGGTCCTCCTGACGCAGGTCCCCTGAAGCAGGTCTCCTGATGCAGGTTTCCTAATGTGGATTCCACTGATGCAGATCTCCTTTCACAGGAATCCTAAAGCAGCTCCCCTGACACAGGTCTCCTGATATAGATCTACTAAACTGCGTCTCCTGAAGTAGGTCCCCTGACGCAGGTGTCATAAAGTGGGCCTCCTGACGCAGGTCCCCTGACGCAGGTCTCCTGATGGAGATCTCCTTTCACAGCAGTCCTAAATTAGCTTCCCTGACACAGGTCTCCTGATATAGATCTATTAAAGTGCGTCTCCTGAAGTATGTCCCCTAACGCAGATGTTATAAGATGGGCATCTTGACGCAGGTGTCATATAGTGGGCCTTCTGACGCAGGTCCCCTGATGCAGGTCTACTGATGCATGTTTCCTAATGTGGATTCCACTGATACAGATCTCCTTTCACAGCAATCCTAAAGCAGCTCTCCTGACACAGGTCTCCTGATATAGATCTACTAAAGTGCGTCTCCTGAAGTAGGTCCCCTGACGCAGGTGTCATATAGTGGGCCTCCTAACGCAGCTCCCCTGACGAAGCTCTCCTGAAGGAGATCTCTGAAATTGCATCCCCTGAGGTAAGTCCCCTGACACAGGTGTCATAAAGTGGACCTCCTGACGCAGGTCCCCTGATGCAGGTTTCCCAAAGTGGATTCCACTGCCTCAGTTCTCCTTTCACAGGTGTCCAAAGGCAGTTCCCCTGACACAGCTCTCCATACGGAGATCTCTGAAATTGCATCCCCTGAGGTTGGTCCCCTGGCACAGGTGTCCTTTAGTGAGCCTCCTGTTTCAGGTCTCCTATTGCAGGTTTCTTAAAGTGGTTTTCACTTCGGCAGGTCTACTTTCATAGGTCTCCTAAGGCAGCTCCCCTGACACAGCTCTCCTGACGGAGATCTGATAAAGTTCGTCTTCTGAGGTAGGTTCCCAGACACAGGTGTCATAAAGTGGTCCTCCTGACGCAGGTCCCCTGAAGCGGGTCTCCTGATGCAGGTTTCCTAATGTGGATTCTACTGATGGAGATCTCCTTTCACAGCAATCCTAAAGCAGCTTCCCTGACACAGGTCTCCTGATATAGATCTACTACAGTTCGTCTCCTGAAGTAGGTCCCCTGACGCAGGTGTCATAAAGTGGTCCTCCTGACGCAGGTCCCCTGAAGTAGGTCTCCTGATGCAGGTTTCCTAATGTGGATTCCACTGATGCAGATCTCCTTTCACAGCAATCCTAAAGCAGCTCCCCTGACACAGCTCTCATGTTGGAGATCTGATAAAGTTCGTCTTCTGAGGTAGGTTCCCAGACACAGGTGTCATAAAGTGGTCTTCCTGACGCAGGTCCCCTGAAACAGGTCTCCTGATGCAGGTTTCCTAATGTGGATCCACTGATGCAGATCTCCTTTCATAGGAATCCTAAAGCAGCTCCCCTGACACAGGTCTCCTGATATAGATCTATTAAAGTGCGTCTCCTGAAGTAGGTCCCCTGACGCAGATGTTATAAGGTGGGATTCCTGACGCAGGTGTCATATAGTGGGCCTCCTGACGCAGGTCCCCCTGATAGAGCTCTCGTGACGGAGATCTCCTAAACTGCGTCTCTTAAGGTAGGTCCCCTGACGCAGGTGTTATAAGGTGGGCCTCCTGACGCAGGTGTCCTGACGCAGGTCTCCTGAATCAAGTTTCCTAAAGTGAATTCGACTAACGCAGGTCTCCTTTCACAGGCCTCCTAACGCAGCTCCCCTGAAGAAGCTCTCCTGAAGGAGATCTCCTAAAGTGCGTTTCCTAAGGTAGGTCCCCTGACGCAGGTGAAATAAGGTGGGCCTCCTGACGCAGGTCCCCAGACACAGGCCTCGTGATGCAGGTATCCAAAAGCGGATTCCATTGATGCAGGTGTCATAAAGTAGGCCTATTGATGCCGCTCCCCTGACACAGGTCTCCTGATGCAGATCTCCTAAAGTGAATCTCCTGAGGTAAGTCCCCTGACGCAGGTGTTATAATGTGGGCCTCCTGATGCAGGTGTCATAAAGTGGGCCTCCTGACGCAGGTCCCCTGACGCAGGTCTCATGATTCAGGTTTACTAAAGTGTATTCCACTGACGCTGGTCTCCTTACACAGGTCGACTAAGTCAGCTCCCCTGCCACGTGTCTTCTGACGCGGATCTCCAAACGTGGGTCTCCTGAGGTAAGTCCCCTGACACAGGTGTCATAAAGTGGACCTCCTGACGCAGGTCCCCCAAAGCAGGTCTCCTGATGCAGGTTTACCAAAGTGGATTCCACTGCCTCAGTTCTCCTTTCACAGGTGTCCAAAGGCAGTTCCCCTGACACAGCTCTCCATACGGAGATCTCTTAAACTGCGTCTCCTAAGGTAGGTCCCCTGACGCAGGTGTTATAAGGTGGGTCTCTTGACGCAGGTGTCCTGACGCAGGTCTCCTGAATCAAGTTTCCTAAAGTGGATTCGACTAACGCAGGTCTCCTTTCACAGGTCTCCTAACGCAGCTCCCCTGACGAAGCTCTCCTGAAGGAGATCTCCTAAAGTGCGTTTCCTGAGGTAAGTCCCCTGACACAGGTGTCATAAAGTGGACCTCCTGACGCAGGTCCCCTGATGCAGGTTTCCCAAAGTGGATTCCACTGCCTCAGTTCTCCTTTCACAGGTGTCCAAAGGCAGTTCCCCTGACACAGCTCTCCATACGGAGATCTCTGAAATTGCATCCCCTGAGGTTGGTCCCCTGGCACAGGTGTCCTTTAGTGAGCCTCCTGTTGCAGGTCTCCTATTGCAGGTTTCTTAAAGTGGTTTTCACTTCGGCAGGTCTCCTTTCATAGGTCTCCTAAGGCAGCTCCCCTGACACAGCTCTCCTGACGGAGATCTGATAAAGTTCGTCTTCTGAGGTAGGTTCCCAGACACAGGTGTCATAAAGTGGTCCTCCTGACGCAGGTCCCCTGAAGCGGGTCTCCTGATGCAGGTTTCCTAATGTGGATTCTACTGATGGAGATCTCCTTTCACAGCAATCCTAAAGCAGCTTCCCTGACACAGGTCTCCTGATATAGATCTACTACAGTTCGTCTCCTGAAGTAGGTCCCCCCACGCAGGTGTCATAAAGTGGTCCTCCTGACGCAGGTCCCCTGAAGTAGGTCTCCTGATGCAGGTTTCCTAATGTGGATTCCACTGATGCAGATCTCCTTTCACAGCAATCCTAAAGCAGCTCCCCTGACACAGCTCTCATGTTGGAGATCTGATAAAGTTCGTCTTCTGAGGTAGGTTCCCAGACACAGGTGTCATAAAGTGGTCCTCCTGACGCAGGTCCCCTGAAACAGGTCTCCTGATGCAGGTTTCCTAATGTGGATCCACTGATGCAGATCTCCTTTCATAGGAATCCTAAAGCAGCTCCCCTGACACAGGTCTCCTGATATAGATCTATTAAAGTGCGTCTCCTGAAGTAGGTCCCCTGACGCAGATGTTATAAGGTGGGATTCCTGACGCAGGTGTCATATAGTGGGCCTCCTGACGCAGGTCTCCCTGATAGAGCTCTCGTGACGGAGATCTCCTAAACTGCGTCTCCTAAGGTAGGTCCCCTGACGCAGGTGTTATAAGGTGGGCCTCCTGACGCAGGTGTCCTGACGCAGGTCTCCTGAATCAAGTTTCCTAAAGTGAATTCGACTAACGCAGGTCTCCTTTCACAGGCCTCCTAACGCAGCTCCCCTGAAGAAGCTCTCCTGAAGGAGATCTCCTAAAGTGCGTTTCCTAAGGTAGGTCCCCTGACGCAGGTGAAATAAGGTGGGCCTCCTGACGCAGGTCCCCAGACACAGGCCTCGTGATGCAGTTATCCAAATGCGGATTCCATTGATGCAGGTGTCATAAAGTAGGCCTATTGATGCCGCTCCCCTGACACAGGTCTCCTGATGCAGATCTCCTAAAGTGAATCTCCTGAGGTAAGTCCCCTGACGCAGGTGTTATAATGTGGGCCTCCTGATGCAGGTGTCATAAAGTGGGCCTCCTGACGCAGGTCCCCTGACGCAGGTCTCATGATTCAGGTTTACTAAAGTGTATTCCACTGACGCTGGTCTCCTTACACAGGTCGACTAAGTCAGCTCCCCTGCCACGTGTCTTCTGACGCGGATCTCCAAACGTGGGTCTCCTGAGGTAAGTCCCCTGACACAGGTGTCATAAAGTGGACCTCCTGACGCAGGTCCCCCAAAGCAGGTCTCCTGATGCAGGTTTACCAAAGTGGATTCCACTGCCTCAGTTCTCCTTTCACAGGTGTCCAAAGGCAGTTCCCCTGACACAGCTCTCCATACGGAGATCTCTTAAATTGCATCCCCTGAGGTTCGTCCCCTGGCACAGGTGTCATTTAGTGAGCCTCCTGTTGCAGGTCTCCTATTGCAGGTTTCCTAATGTGGATTCCACTGATGCAGATCTCCTTTCACAGCAATCCTAAAGCAGCTCCCCTGACACAGCTCTCATGTTGGAGATCTGATAAAGTTCGTCTTCTGAGGTAGGTTCCCAGACACAGGTGTCATAAAGTGGTCCTCCTGACACAGGTCCCCTGAAACAGGTCTCCTGATGCAGGTTTCCTAATGTGGATCCACTGATGCAGATCTCCTTTCATAGGAATCCTAAAGCAGCTCCCCTGACACAGGTCTCCTGATATAGATCTATTAAAGTGCGTCTCCTGAAGTAGGTCCCCTGACGCAGATGTTATAAGGTGGGATTCCTGACGCAGGTGTCATATAGTGGGCCTCCTGACGCAGGTCTCCCTGATAGAGCTCTCGTGACGGAGATCTCCTAAACTGCGTCTCCTAAGGTAGGTCCCCTGACGCAGGTGTTATAAGGTGGGCCTCCTGACGCAGGTGTCCTGACGCAGGTCTCCTGAATCAAGTTTCCTAAAGTGAATTCGACTAACGCAGGTCTCCTTTCACAGGCCTCCTAACGCAGCTCCCCTGAAGAAGCTCTCCTGAAGGAGATCTCCTAAAGTGCGTTTCCTAAGGTAGGTCCCCTGACGCAGGTGAAATAAGGTGGGCCTCCTGACGCAGGTCCCCAGACACAGGCCTCGTGATGCAGTTATCCAAATGCGGATTCCATTGATGCAGGTGTCATAAAGTAGGCCTATTGATGCCGCTCCCCTGACACAGGTCTCCTGATGCAGATCTCCTAAAGTGAATCTCCTGAGGTAAGTCCCCTGACGCAGGTGTTATAATGTGGGCCTCCTGATGCAGGTGTCATAAAGTGGGCCTCCTGACGCAGGTCCCCTGACGCAGGTCTCATGATTCAGGTTTACTAAAGTGTATTCCACTGACGCTGGTCTCCTTACACAGGTCGACTAAGTCAGCTCCCCTGCCACGTGTCTTCTGACGCGGATCTCCAAACGTGGGTCTCCTGAGGTAAGTCCCCTGACACAGGTGTCATAAAGTGGACCTCCTGACGCAGGTCCCCCAAAGCAGGTCTCCTGATGCAGGTTTACCAAAGTGGATTCCACTGCCTCAGTTCTCCTTTCACAGGTGTCCAAAGGCAGTTCCCCTGACACAGCTCTCCATACGGAGATCTCTTAAATTGCATCCTCTGAGGTTCGTCCCCTGGCACAGGTGTCATTTAGTGAGCCTCCTGTTGCAGGTCTCCTATTGCAGGTTTCTTAAAGTGGTTTCCACTTCGGCAGGTCTCCTTTCATAGGACTCCTAAGGCAGCTCCCCTGACACAGCTCTCCTGACGGAGATCTGATAAAGTTCGTCTTCTGAGGTAGGTTCCCAGACACAGGTGTCATAAAGTGGACCTTCGGACGCAGGTCTCCTGATGCAGGTTTCCTAACGTGGATTCGACTGACGCAGGTCTCCTTTCACAGGTCTCCTAACGCAGCTCCCCTGACAAAGCTCTACTGAAGGAGTTCTCTTAAAGTGCGTCTCCTAAGGTAGGTCCCCTGACACAGATGTTATAAGGTGGGCCTCCTGACGCAGGTGTCATATAGTGGGCCTCCTGACGCAGGTCCCCTGATTCAGGTCTACTGATGCATGTTTCCTAATGTGGATTCCACTGATACAGATCCCCTTTCACAGCAATCCTAAAGCAGCAACCCTGACACAGGTCTCCTGATATAGATCTACTAAAGTGCGTCTCCTGAAGTAGGTCCCCTGACGCAGGTGTCATATAGTGGGCCTCCTGACGCAGGTCCGCTGAAGGAGGTCTCCTGATATAGGTTTCCTGAAGTGGATTCCACTGATGGAGATCTCCTTTCACAGCAATCCTAAAGCAGCTTCCCTGACACACGTCTCCTGATATAGATCTACTATAGTTCGTCTCCTGAAGTAGGTCCCCTGATGCAGGTGTCATAAAGTGGTCCTCCTGACGCAGGTCCCCTGAAGCAGGTCTCCTGATGCAGGTTTCCTAATGTGGATTCCACTGATGGAGATCTCCTTTCACAGCAATCCTAAAGCAGCTCCCTGACACAGGTCTCCTGATATAGATCTATTAAAGTGCGTCTCCTGAAGTAGGTCCCCTGACGCAGATGTTATAAGGTGGTCCTCCTGACGCAGGTGTCATATAGTGGCCCTCCTGACGCAGGTCCCCTGATGCAGGTCTACTGATGCATGTTTCCTAATGTGGATTCCACTGATACAGATCCCCTTTCACAGCAATCCTAAAGCAGCTCCCCTGACACAGGTCTCCTGATATAGATCTATTAAAGTGTGTCTCCTGAAGTAGGTCCCTTGACGCAGGTGTCATAAATTGGGCCTCCTGACGCAGGTCCCCTGACGCAGTTCTCCTGATGCAGTTTTCCTAAAGTGGATTCCACTGAGGCAGGTCTCCTTTCACAGGTCTCCTCAGGCAGCTCCCCTGACACAGGTCTCCTGATATAGATCTACTAAACTGCGTCTCCTGAAGTAGGATCCCCTGACGCAGGTTTCATAAAGTGGGCCTCCTGACGCAGGTCCCCTGACGCAGGTCTCCTGATGGAGATCTCCTTTCACAGCAGTCCTAAAGCAGCTTCCCTGACACAGGTCTCCCTATATAGATCTATTAAAGTGCGTCTCCTGAAGTAGGTCCCCTGACGCAGATGTTATAAGGTGGGCCTCCTGAAGAAGGTGTCATATAGTGGGCCTCCTGACGCAGGTCCCCTGATGCAGGTCTACTGATGCATTTTTCCTAATTTGGGTTCCACTGATACAGATCTCCTTTCACAGCAATCCTAAAGCAGCTCCCCTGACACAGGTCTCCTGATATGGATCTACTAAAATGCGTCTCCTGAAGTAGGTCCACTGACGCAGGTGTCATATAGTGGGCCTCTTGACGCAGGTCCCCTGAAGCAGGTCTCCTGATGCAGGTTTCCTAAAGTGGATTCCACTGATGGAGATCTCCTTTCACAGCAATCCTAAAGCAGCTTCCATGACACAAGTCTCCTGATATAGATCTACTATAGTTCGTCTCCTGAAGTAGGTCCCCTGACGCAGGTGTCATGAAGTGGTCCTTCTGACGCAGGTCCCCTGAAGCAGGTCTCCTGATGCAGGTTTCCTAATGTGGATTCCACTGATGCAGATCTCCTTTCACAGCAATCCTAAAGCAGCTCCCCTGACACAGGTCTCCTGATATAGATCTATTAAAGTGCCTCTCCTGAAGTAAGTCCCCTGACGCAGATGTTATAAGGTGGGCCTCCTGACGCAGGTGTCATATAGTGGGCCTCCTGACGCAGGTCCCCCTGATAGAGCTCTCGTGACGGAGATCTCCTAAACTGCGTCTCCTAAGGTAGGTCCCCTTGACGCAGGTGTTATAAGGTGGGCCTCTTGACGCAGGTGTCCTGACGCAGGTCTCCTGACGCAGGTCTCCTGAATCAAGTTTCCTAAAGTGGATTCGACTAACGCAGGTCTCTTTTCACAGGTCTCCTAACGCAGCTCCCCTGATGAAGCTCTCCTGAAGGAGTTCTCTTAAAGTGCGTCTCCTAAGGTAGGTCCCCTGACGCAGGTCATATAGTGGTCGTCCTGACGCAGGTCTCCTGATGCAGGTTTCCTAATGTGGATTCCACTGATGCAGATCTCCTATCACAGCAATCCTAAAGCAGCTCCCCTGACACAGGTCTCCTGATATAGATCTACTAAAGTGCGTCTCCTGAAATAGGTCCGCTGACGCAGGTGTCATATAGTGGGCCTCCTGATGCAGGTCCCCTGAAGCAGGTCTCCTATTGCAGGTTTCCTAAAGTGGGTTCCACTTCGGCAGGTCTCCTTTCATACGTCTCCTGAAACAGCTCTCCTGACGGAGATCTGATAGAGTTCGTCTTCTGAGGTAGGTTCCCAGACACAGGTGTCATAAAGTGGGCCTCCTGACGCAGGTCCCCTGATGCAGGTGTTATAAAGTGTCTCTCCTGACGCAGGTCATCTGAAGCAGGTCTCCTATTGTAGGTGTCCTAAAGTGGTTTCCACTTCGGCAGGTCTCCTTTCATAGGTCTCTTAAGGCAGCTCTCCTGACACAGCTCTCCTGACAGAGATCTGATAAAGTTCGTCTTCTGAGGTAGGTTCCCAGACACAGGTGTCATAAAGTGGGCCTCCTGACGCAGGTCCCCTGATGCAGGTCTACTGATGCATGTTTCCTAATGTGGATTCCACTGATACAGATCCCCTTTCACAGCAATCCTAAAGCAGCTCCCCTGACACAGGTCTCCTGATATAGATCTATTAAAGTGCGTCTCCTGAAGTAGGTCCCCTGACGCAGGTGTCATAAATTGGGCCTCCTGACGCAGGTCCCCTGACGCAGGTCTCCTGATGCAGATTTCCTAAAGTGGATTCCACTGAGGCAGGTCTCCTTTCACAGATCTCCTCAGGCAGCTCCCCTGACACAGGTCTTCTGATATAGATCTACTAAATTGCGTCTCCTGAAGTAGGTCCCCTGACGCAGGTGTCATATAGTGGGCCTCCTGACGCAGGTCCCTTGATGCAGGTCTACTGATGCAGATTTCCTAAAGTGGATTCCACTGAGGCAGGTCTCCTTTCACATGTCTCTTAAGGCAGCTCTCCTGACACAGCTCTCCTGACAGAGATCTGATAAAGTTCGTCTTCTGAGGTAGGTTCCCAGACACAGGTGTCATAAAGTGGGCCTCCTGACGCAGGTCCCCTGATGCAGGTCTACTGATTCATGTTTCCTAATGTGGATTCCACTGATACAGATCCCCTTTCACAGCAATCCTAAAGCAGCTCCCCTGACACAGGTCTCCTGATATAGATCTATTAAAGTGCGTCTCCTGAAGTAGGTCCCCTGACGCAGGTGTCATAAATTGGGCCTCCTGACGCAGGTCCCCTGACGCAGGTCTACTGATGCAGATTTCCTAAAGTGGATTCCACTGAGGCAGGTCTCCTTTCACAGGTCTCCTCAGGCATCTCCCCTGACACAGGTCTCCTGATATAGATCTACTAAATTTTATCTCCTGAAGTAGGTCCCCTGACGCAGGTGTCATATAGTGGGCCTCCTGACGCAGGTCCCTTGATGCAGGTCTATTGATGCAGATTTCCTAAAGTGGATTCCACTGAGGCAGGTCTCCTTTCAAAGGTCTCCTCAGGCAGCTCCCCTGACACAGGTCTCCTGATATAGATCTACTAAATTGCGTCTCCTGAAGTAGGTCCCCTGACGCAGGTGTCATATAGTGGGCCTCCTGACGCAGGTCCCCTGTTGCAGGTCTACTGATGCAGATTTCCTAATGTAGATTCCACTGATACAGATCTCCTTTTAAAGCAATCCTAAAACAGCTCCCCTGACACAGGTCTCCTGATATAGATCTACTAAACTGCGTCTCCTGAAGTAGGTCCCCAGACGCAGGTGTCATAAAGTGGGCTTTGTGACGAAGGTCCCCTAAAGCAGGCCTCCTGATGCAGGTTTCCTAAAGTGGATTCCACTAACACAGGTCTCCTTTCACAGGTTTATTAAGTCAATTGCCCTAACACAGCTCTCCAGACAGAGTTCTCCTAAAGTAGATCTCCTAAGGTAGGTCCCCGTACGCAGGTTTTATAAGGTGTGCCTCCTGACGCAGGTGTCATAAAGTGGGCCTCCTGACGCAGGTCCCCTGAGACAGGTCTACTGATGCATGTTTCCTAATGTTTTTTCCGCTGATGCAGATCTCCTTTCACAGAACTCCTTAAGCAGCTCCCCTGACACAGGTCTCCTGAAGGAGATCTCTTAAAGTGTGTTTCCTAAGATAGGTTCCCTTGATGCAGGTGTCATAAAGTAGGCCTCCTGACGCTAGTCCCCTGAAGCAGGTCTCCTGATGCAGGTTTCCTAAAGTGGATTCCACTGATGCAGATCTCGTTTCACAGGTCTCCTAAGGCAGTTCCCCTGACACATGTCTCCTGACGCAGATCTCTTAAAGTAAGTCTCCTGAGGTAGGTCCTCTGGCGCAGGTGTCATAAAGTTGGCCTCCTGACGCAGGTCCCCTGATGCAGGTCTCCTGATGCATGTTTCCTAATGTGGATTCCACTGATACAGATGCCCTTTCACAGCAATTCTAGAGCAGCTCCCCTGACCCAGGTCTCCTGATATAGATCTACTAAACTGCGTCTCCTGAAGTAGGTCCCCTGACGCAGGTGTCATATAGTGGGCCTCCCAACGCAGGTCCCCTGACGCAGGTCTCCTGATGCAGATTTCCTAAAGTGGATTCCACTAATGCAGATCTCCTTTCACAGGTCTCCTAAGGCAGTTCCCCTGACACATGTTTCCTGACGCAGATCTCCTAAAGTAAATCTCCTGAGGTAGGTCCTCTGACGCAGGTGTCAAAGTGGGCCTCCTGACGCAGGTCCCCTGATGCAGGCCTCCTGATGCAGGTTTCCTAAAGTGGATTTCACTGACACAGGTCTCCTTTCACAGGTTTATTAAGTCAATTGCCCTAACACAGCTCTCCAGACAGAGTTCTCCTAAAGTAGATCTCCTAAGGTAGGTCCCCGTACTCAGGTTTTATAAGGTGTGCCTCCTGACGCAGGTGTCATAAAGTGGGCCTCCTGACGCAGGTCCCATGAGACAGGTCTACTGATGCATGTTTCCTAATGTTTATTCCGCTGATGCAGATCTCCTTTCACAGAACACCTAAAGCAGCTCCCCTTACACAGGTCTCCTGATGTACATCTCCTAAAGTGCGTCTCCTCAAGTACGTCCCCTGATGCAGGTTTCCTAATGTGGATTTCACTGTGTTAAGTTTGATAAAGTGGGCCTCCTGGCGCAGCTCCCCTGACACAGGTCTCCTGATGCAAGTATCCTAAAGTGCATTTCCTGAGATAGGTCCTCTGACGCAGGTGTTATTATGTGGGCCTCCTGACACAATTGTCATAAAGTGGGCCTCCTGACGCAGGTCCCGTGACGCAGGTCTCCTGATGCAGGTTTCCTAAATTGGATTCGACTGACGCAGGTCTCCTTTCACAGGTCTCCTGACGCAGATCTCCTAAAATGAATCTCATGAGGTAGGTCCCCTGACGCAGGTGAAAGAAGGTAGGACTCCTGATTCAGGTCTCCTGAAGCAGGTCTCCTGATGCAGGTTTCCTAATGTGGATTCCACTAATGGAGATCTCCTTTCACAGCAATCCTAAAGCAGCTTTCTTGACACAGGTCTCCTAAAATAGATCTACTATAGTTCGTCTCCTGAAGTAGGTCCCCTGACGCAGGTCTCCTGATGCAGGTTTATTAAATGGATTCCACTGAGGCAGGTGTCCTTTCACAGGTCTTCTAAGGCAGCTCCCCTGACACAAGTCTCCTGATATAGATCTACTATAGTTCGTCTCCTTAAGTAGGTCCCCTGACGCAGGTGTCATAAAGTGGGCCTCTTGACGCAGGTCTCCTGATGCAGATTTCCTAAAGTGGATTCCACTGATGGAGATCTCCTTTCACAGCAGTCCTAAAGCAGCTTCCCTGACACACGTCTCCTGATATAGAGCTACTATAGTTCGTCTCCTGAAGTAGGTCCCCTGACGCAGGTGTCATAAAGTGGGCCTCCTGACGCAGGTACCCTGAAGGAAGTCTCCTGATATAGGTTTCCTACAGTGGATTCCACTGATGGAGATCTCCTTTCACAGCAATCCTAAAGCAGCTTCCGTGACACACATCTCCTGATATAGATCTACTATAGTTCGTCTCCTGAAGTAGGTCCCCTGACGCAGGTGTCATAAAGTGGTCCTCCTGACGCAGGTCCCCTGAAGCAGGTCTCCTGATGCAGGTTTCCTAATGTGGATTCCACTGATGCAGATGTCCTTTCACAGCAATCCTAAAGCAGCTTCCCTGACACACATCTCCTGATATAGATCTACTATAGTTCGTCTCCTGAAGTAGGTCCCCTGACGCAGGTGTCATAAAGTGGTCCTCCTGACGCAGGTCCCCTGAAGCAGGTCTCCTGATGCAGGTTTCCTAATGTGGATTCCACTGATGCAGATGTCCTTTCACAGGAATCTTAAAGCAGCTCCCCTGACACAGGTCTCCTGATATAGATCTATTAAAGTGCGTCTCCTGAAGTAGGTCCCTTTACGCAGATGTTATAAAGTGGTCCTCCTGACGCAGGTCCCCTGAAGCAGGTCTCCTGATGCAGATTTACTAAAGTATATTCCACTGACGCTGGTCTCCTTTCACAGGTCGACTAAGTCAGCTCCCCTGCCACATGTCTTCCGACACGGATCTCCAAACGTGGGTCTCCTGAGGTAAGTCCCCTGACACAGGTGTCATAAAGTGGACCTCCTGACGCAGGTCCCCTGAAGCAGGTCTCCTGATGCCGGTTTCCCAAAGTGGATTCCACTGCCTCAGTTCTCCTTTCACAGGTGTCCAAAGGCAGTTCCTCTGACACAGCTCTCCATACGGAGATCTCTTAAATTGCATCCCCTGAGGTTGGTCCCCTGGCACAGGTTTCATTTAGTGAGCCTCCTGTTGCAGGTCTCCTATTGCAGGTTTCTTAAAAGTGGTTTCCACTTCGGCAGGTCTCCTTTCATAGGCGTCCTAAGGCAGCTCTCCTGACACAGCTCTCCTGACGTAGATCTGATAAAGTTCGTCTGCTGAGGTAGGTTCCCAGACACAGGTGTCATAAAGTGGGCCTCGGGAAGCAGGTCCGCTGACGCTGGTCTCCTGATGCAGGTTTCCTAAAGTGGATTCCACTGCCTCAGTTCTCCTTTCACAGGTGTCCAAAGGCAGTTCCTCTGACACAGCTCTCCATACGGAGATCTCTTAAATTGCATCCCCTGAGGTTGGTCCCCTGGCACAGGTTTCATTTAGTGAGCCTCCTGTTGCAGGTCTCCTATTGCAGGTTTCTTAAAAGTGGTTTCCACTTCGGCAGGTCTCCTTTCATAGGTGTCCTAAGGCAGCTCTCCTGACACAGCTCTCCTGACGTAGATCTGATAAAGTTCGTCTGCTGAGGTAGGTTCCCAGACACAGGTGTCATAAAGTGGGCCTCGGGAAGCAGGTCCGCTGACGCTGGTCTCCTGATGCAGGTTTCCTAAAGTGGATTCGACTGATGCAGGTCTCCCTTCACCGGTCTCCTAACGCAGCTCCCCTGACAAAGCTCTCCTGAAGGAGTTCTCTTAAAGTGCGTCTCCTAAGGTAGGTCCCCTGACGCAGATGTTATAAGGTGGGCCTCCTGACGCAGGTGTCATAAAGTGGTCCCCCTGACGCAGGTCCCCTGAAGCAGGTCTCCTGATGCAGGTTTCCTAATGTGGATTCCACTGATGCAGATCTCCTTTCACAGGAATCCTAAAGCAGCTCCCCTGACACAGGTCTCCTGATAAAGATCTATTAAAGTGCGTCTCCTGAAGTAGGTCCCCTGACGCAGATGTTATAAGGTGGGATTCCTGACGCAGGTGTCATATAGTGGGCCTCCTGACGCAGGTCCCCTGACGCAGGTCTCCTGATGCAGATTTCCTAAAGTGGATTCCACTGAGGCAGGTCTCCTTTCACAGGTCTCCTCAGGCAGCTCCCCTGACACAGGTCTCCTGATATAGATCTACTAAACTGCGTCTCCTGAAGTAGGTCCCCTGACGCAGTTGTCATAAGGTGGGCCTCCTGACGCAGGTCCCCTGACGCAGGTCTCCTGATGCAGATTTCCTAAAGTGGATTCCACTGATGGAGATCTCCTTTCACAGCAGTCCTAAAGCAGCTTCCCTGACACACGTCTCCTGATATAGATCTACTATAGTTCGTCTCCTGAAGTAGGTCCCCTGACGCAGGTGTCATAAAGTGGGCCTCCTGACGCAGGTACCCTGAAGGAGGTCTCCTGATATAGGTTTCCTACAGTGGATTCCACTGATGGAGATCTCCTTTCACAGCAATCCTAAAGCAGCTTCCCTGACACACATCTCCTGATATAGATCTACTATAGTTCGTCTCCTGAAGTAGGTCCCCTGACGCAGGTGTCATAAAGTGTTCCTCCTGACGCAGGTCCCCTGAAGCAGGTCTCCTGATGCAGGTTTCCTAATGTGGATTCCACTGATGCAGATGTCCTTTCACAGGAATCTTAAAGCAGCTCCCCTGACACAGGTCTCCTGATATAGATCTATTAAAGTGCGTCTCCTGAAGTAGGTCCCTTTACGCAGATGTTATAAAGTGGTCCTCCTGACG
Organism: Oryzias celebensis; assembly: GCA_014656515.1. Lineage (NCBI taxonomy): Eukaryota > Metazoa > Chordata > Actinopteri > Beloniformes > Adrianichthyidae > Oryzias > Oryzias celebensis. Next base: position 211,975 of record BNCR01000043.1, read on the forward strand.
CAGGTCCCCTGAAGCAGGTCTCCTGATGCAGATTTACTAAAGTGTATTCCACTGACGCTGGTCTCCTTTCACAGGTCGACTAAGTCAGCTCCCCTGACACATGTCTTCCGACGCGGATCTCCAAACGTGGGTCTCCTGAGGTAAGTCCCCTCACACAGGTGTCATAAAGTGGACCTCCTGACGCAGGTCCCCTGAAGCAGGTCTCCTGATGCCGGTTTCCCAAAGTGGATTCCACTGCCTCAGTTCTCCTTTCACAGGTGTCCAAAGGCAGTTCCTCTGACACAGCTCTCCATACGGAGATCTCTTAAATTGCATCCCCTGAGGTTGGTCCCCTGGCACAGGTTTCATTTAGTGAGCCTCCTGTTGCAGGTCTCCTATTGCAGGTTTCTTAAAAGTGGTTTCCACTTCGGCAGGTCTCCTTTCATAGGTCTCCTAAGGCAGCTCCCCTGACACAGATCTCCTGACGCAGATCTCCTAAAGTAAATCTCCTGAAGTAGGTCCTCTGACGCAGGTCCCCTGACAAAGGTCTACTGATGCATGTTTCCTAATGTGGATTCCACTGATGGAGATCTCCTTTCACAGCAATCCTAAAGCAGCTTCCCTGACACAGATCTACTGATATAGATCTATTAAAGTGCGTCTCCTGAAGTAGGTCCCCTGACGCAGGTGTCATAAAGTGTGCCTCCTGACGCAGGTCCCCTGAAGCAGGTCTCCTATTGTAGGTTTCCTAAAGTGGTTTCCACTTCGGCAGGTCTCCTTTCATAGGTCTCCTAAGGCAGCTCTCCTGACACAGCTCTCCTGACGGAGATCTGGTAAAATTCGTCTTCTGAGGTAGGTTCCCAGACACAGGTGTCATAAAGTGGGCCTCGGGACGCAGGTCCGCTGACGCTGGTCTCCTGATGCAGGTTTCCTAAAGTGGATTCGACTGATGCAGGTCTCCTTTCACAGGTCTCCTAACGCAGCTCCCCTGACAAAGCTCTCCTGAAGGAGATCTCTTAAAGTGCGTCTCCTAAGGTAGGTCCCCTGACGCAGATGTTATAAGGTGGGCCTCCTGACGCAGGTGTCATAAAGTGGGCCTCCTGACGCAGGTCCCCCGACGCAGGTCTCATGATTCAGGTTTACTAAAGTGTATTCCACTGACGCTGGTCTCCTTTCACAGGTCGACTAAGTCAGCTCCCCTGCCACATGTCTTCCGACGTGGATCTCCAAACGTGGGTCTCCTGAGGTAAGCCCCCAAACACAGGTGTCATTTAGTGAGCCTCCTGTTGCAGGTCTCCTATTGCAGGTTTCTCAAAGTGGTTCCCACTTCGGCAGGTCTCCTTTCATAGGTCTCCTAAAGCAGCTTCCCTCACACAGGTCTCCTGATATAGATCTACTATAGTTCGTCTCCTGAAGTAGGTCCCCTGACGCAGGTGTCATAAAGTGGTCCTCCTGACGCAGGTCCCCTGAAGCAGGTCTCCTGATGCAGGTTTCCTAATGTGGATTCCACTGATGCAGATCTCCTGTCACAGCAATCCTAGAGCAGCTCCCCTGACACAGGTCTCCTGATATAGATCTATTAAAGTGCGTCTCCTGAAGTCGGTCCCCTGACGCAGATGTTATAAGGTGGGCCTCCTGACGCAGGTGTCATATAGTGGGCCTCCTGACGCAGGTCTCCTGATGCAGGTCTACTGATGCATTTTTCCTAATTTGGGTTCCACTGATACAGATCTCCTTTCACAGCAATCCTAAAGCAGCTCCCCTGACACAGGTCTCCTGATATAGATCTATTAAAGTGCCTCTCCTGAAGTAGGTCCCCTGACGCAGATGTTATAAGGTGGGCCTCCTGACGCAGGTGTCATATAGTGGGCCTCCTGACGCAGGTCCCCCTGATAGAGCTCTCGTGACGGAGATCTCCTAAACTGCGTCTCGTAAGGTAGGTCCCCTTGACGCAGGTGTTATAAGGTGGGCCTCCTGACGCAGGTGTCCTGACGCAGGTCTCCTGAATCAAGTTTCCTAAAGTGGATTCGACTAACGCAGGTCTCTTTTCACAGGTCTCCTAACGCAGCTCCTCTGATGAAGCTCTCCTGAAGGAGTTCTCTTAAAGTGCGTCTCCTAAGGTAGGTCCCCTGACGCAGGTGTCTTATAGTGGTCGTCCTGACGCAGGTCTCCTGATGCAGGTTTCCTAATGTGGATTCCACTGATGCAGATCTCCTATCACAGCAATCCTAAAGCAGCTCCCCTGACACAGGTCTCCTGATATAGATCTACTAAAGTGCGTCTCCTGAAATAGGTCCGCTGACGCAGGTGTCATATAGTGGGCCTCCTGACGCAGGTCCCCTGAAGCAGGTCTCCTATTGCAGGTTTCCTAAAGTGGGTTCCACTTTGGCAGGTCTCCTTTCATACGTCTCCTAAGGCAGCTCTCCTGACAGCTCTCCTGACGGAGATCTGATAGAGTTCGTCTTCTGAGGTAGGTTCCCAGAGACAGGTGTCATAAAGTGGGCCTCGGGACGCAGGTCCGCTGACGCAGGTCTCCTTTCACAGGTCTCCTAACGCAGCTTCCCTGATAAAGCTCTCCTGAAGGAGTTCTCTTAAAGTGCGTCTCCTAAGGTAGGTCCCCTGACGCAGATGTTATAAGGTGGGCCACCTGACGCAGGTGTCATATAGTGGGCCTCCTGTTGACGGTCCCCTGATGCAGGTCTCCTGATGCAGGTCTCCTGATGCAGATTTCCTAAAGTGGATTCCACTGAGGCAGGTCTCCTTTCACAGGTCTCCTTAGGCAGCTACCCTGTCACAGGTCTCGTGACGCAGATCTCCTAAAGTAATTCTCCTGAGGTAGGTCCTCTGACGCAGGTGTCATAAAGTGGGCCTCCTGACGCTGGTCCCCTGACACAGGTCTACTGATGCATGTTTCCTAATGTAGATTCCACTGATGGAGATCTCCTTTCACAACAATCCTAACGCAGCTCCCCTGACGAAGCTCTCCTGAAGGAGATTTCCTAAAGTGCGTTTCCTAAGGCAGGTCCCCTGACGCAGGTGAACTAAGGTGGGCCTCCTGACGCAGGTCCCCTGACAGAGGCCTCCTGATGCAGGTATCCAAAAGCGGATTCCACTGATGCAGTTGTCATAAAGTAGTTCTATTGATGCCGCTCCCCTGACACAGGTCTCCTGATATAGAACTCCTTAAATGCGTCTCCTGAAGTAGGTCCCCTGACGCAGGTGTCATAAAGTGGGCCTCCTGACGCAGCTGTCATATAGTGGGCCTCCTGTCGCAGGTCCCCTGAGGCTGGGCTCTTGATGCATGTTTCCTAAAGTGGATTCCAGTGATGCAGATCTCCTTTCACAGGACTCCTAAAGCAGCCCCCCTGACACAAGTCCCCTGATAAAGATCACCGTAAGTGCGTCTCCTGAGGTAAGTCCCCTGACGCAGGTGTCATAAAGTGGGCTTCTTGTCGTAGGTCCTCTGAAGCAGGTGCTATAAGGGGGGCCTCCTGACGCAGGTGTCATAAAGTGGGTCTCCTAAGGCAGCTCCCCTGACACATGTTTCCTGACGCAGATCTCCTAAAGTGGTTGAGGTAGGTCCCCGGACGCAGGTGTTATAAGATGGAATTCCTGACGCAGGTGTCATAAAGTGGGCCTCCTGACGCAGGTCCCCCGACGCGGGTGCTATAAGGGGGGCCCCCTGACACAGGTGTCATAAAGTGGGCCGCCGGACGCAGGTCCCCTGACGCAGGTTTCCTAAAGTGGATTCCACTGACGCAGGTCTCCTTTCACAGGTCTACTAAGGCAGCACCCCTGCCACATGTCTTCTGACGCGAAAATCCAAACGTGGGTCTCCTGAGGTAAGTTCCCTGACGCAGGTGTCATAAAGTGGACCTCCTGACGCAGGTCCCCTGACGCAGGTCTCCTGATGCAGGTTTCCTAATGTGGATTCCACTGAGTCAGGTGGAGCGGTTTGTGTGCTCAAGTGATCTCAAGAGCTATGCTGTCACGGGCTTCTGCCCCTGGTATAGTCTTCCATGGCAGACACATCATGGGTGATGAGCCAGACAAAGGGCGGCTCAGAAAACCTTCATGAGAAGTCCAATCCAAGATTCCGCTATGTCGCCTGTATCGGCGTGACTGGGGCACCACCCTGGAGCCAGGCCTATGATTGGGGCTCGCAGGTGATTGCCTGGTGGTCAGGTCCCATGGGCCCTGGTCAGGTCAAGCCCAAAGGAGCAACGTGGGATCACTCTCCAGTGGGCCCACCACCTGCAGGAGGGCTCAGAAGGGGTAGATGCATTGTGGTTTGGGTGCAGTTGAAGGCAAGTGCCTTGGCGGCTCAAACCCTGGTCATGGAACTGGATTTTTGAGACATGGAACATCATCTCTTTGGAAGGGAAGGAACCTGAGCTTGTGCAAGAGGTCAAAAGGTACTGGCTAGATATAGCTGGGCTCAACTCCATTTTCAGCCTGAGCTCTGAAACTCAGTCCCTCGAGAGGAGTTAAACTCTCTATCATTCTAGAGTTGCCAATATTGAGAGGCAGCTAGCTGGGGTGGGCTTACTTGTGAGCCACCAGCTCAGCCGCCAAGTGTTGTAGTTCACACCGGTGGACGAGAGGGTTAGCTGGGGGATAGCTCTCTACTGTGTTTCCAACCTACTGGCCAAACAGTGGATTGGAAAACCTGGCCTTCTTGGTGTCTCTTGGAGGGATACTGGAAAGTGCCCCAACAGGGGACTCCATCGTCCTCCTGGGGGATTTCACTGCCCACGTGGGCAATGACCTCAAAGAGGTTCTGGCAAACGGTCTGACGCCTCATAAGGGGAAAGCAATTTTCTGTAGGCTCTTTTTACGGTGCAGGTGGGAGGCTGTTGACTTCGATTGAGGACATTGCCGGGCAATGGAAGGAATACTTTGAGGATCTCCTCAATCCTACTGACACGCCTTCTCTTGAGGAAGCTGAGGCTGTGGATTTTGGGGTGGGGCTGTACATCACCAAAGCTGACGTCAATGAGGTAGTCATATTTGTTCTGTGTTCGTTGGCAAGGCTCCATCGAAAGTGGAAGAAGCCTGCTCTGAGTACCTCAATTTTTTGCATGCTGTGGGAGTCTTGGCTGACACGTCTTTGCAGCATTGCGTGACAGACGGGAACTGTACCACTGGATTGGCAGACAGGGGTGGTGGGGGAACCTGAGGGTGTTTTCCAACTACCGAGGAATCACACTCCTCGCCCTCCCAGGGAAAGTCTATGCTAGGGTACTGGAGAGGAGAGTCCGTCCAATAGTCCAGTCTCAGATCCAGGAACAACAGTGTGGTGTCCATCCTGGTTGTGGAACTGCGAACCAGCTCTACACCCTTTTTAGGTTGCTGGAGGGTTTGTGGGAGTTGACTCATCCAGTCCATATGTGTTTTGTGAATTTGCTGTTCAACCGCGTCCCTTGTGGTGTCCTGGGGAGGATGCTCTGGTAGAATGGGGTCCGGGGAGCCTTACTCAGAGCTGTCCAGTCTCTGTATGACCAGAGCAGGAGCTTGGTCCCAATAGCCGGCAGTAAGTCAGACCTGTTCCCGGCGCATGTTGGACTCCGGCAGGGCTGCCCTTTATCACCAGTTTTGTTCATAGTCTTTATGGACAGAATTTCTAGGCACTGTCAGTGACCAGAGGGCGTCTGGTTTAGGAACCACAGGTTCTGCTCTTTGCAGTTGACATTGTCATGTTGGCTTTATAGAGCCAAGACCTCCATCATACATTAGAGCAGTTTTAAGCCTAGTTTGAAGCGGCTGTGATAAGGGTCAGCACCACTAAGTCTGAGGCCACCGTTCTTGACCGGAAAAAGGTAGTTTGTCCTCTCTTGGTGTGTGGAGTGCTCCTACCCCAGGTGGAGAAGTTTAAGTAACTTGAGGTCTTGTTTAAGAGTGAAAGAAGATAGTAGCATTAGACTGATAGGTGGATTATCCAGGACACACTGGAGAGACTGTCCCTCGGCTGGCCTGGGAACGTCCTGAAGGCCCCCAGAGGAGCTGGAGGAAGTGGCCGGGAGAGGTAAGTCTGGGCATCTTTGCTTAAACTGCTGCCTGACCTGGTCCCGTGTGAGCGGAAGAAGATGGATGGATGAGAAAAAAAATTAAAGTTTAAAAACAGTTTTAAACTTTAAAATGTACACAATATATGCAAATTTAAAACTTGAATAAAAAAAAAACAAGAATGCTAAAGCTGTTAACCAATAGAAAAATCTTCAAACTTTTCTTTTTCCCTTTTTGCTTTCAGTGCTCAGTTTTCAATTTCAATTCAGTTTTCAAGTACTTGCTGCTGAGCTGATCCTATTTTTCATGTGGGGGCGAGCCTTTGAGCTCAACAAAAAAAAGTTGAAATTACAAATAAACTTTTTTTTGTCAGTTCTAGGTGTAGTTTTGTAAAAATTGTCATTCAAGATTTAAATTTACCCATAATTTTTAAAAGGATCAGTACTTCTTTCAAGTTTAAAAAGTGAGGGCTACTTTCGAATTTAAAACTGTTTTCAATTTTTCATTTTTGAAATGTAAAAAGTCTTGTTTTTTAAAATTTTCATTTCTTTTAATTCAAATTTTCAATTTTGTTTTTCATTAACTTTAAGCTGATCCAAATTTGACCATATACATTTTTCTTTTTTTTTAAATCACCCTTCTTTTAGACTTACAAGCTAAAAATATTTTATTTTTTTATTTTTTATTTTAGTCTGCATCATATTGAAGAGAGGCCTGCAGTAACCTGATTTGAATTTCAGTGTGTCACATGGTCAAGTGACACAGATTTCTCATTGGCTGAACACAGTGAGAGGGAAGACTCGTTCAAATTCTGTGGCTAACATCACTAATGAGCAGGAGTCGGCAAGCGGGAAAAGTGCAGAGAACGGGGGACTTTTGATGAGAAACTGCCGTATTTTTTCTGTATATGAGGATCTGTAGGAACAATTTTCAACATTCTATTTGATTTTCTGGAAAAGACTCAAGTAAAAACTTTGAAGTTTGCACGGTAAGTACGCAATTTATTTCCTCCAGCTAAGTGCATCCTGCAGGTGTTTTAAGCTAGCTCTGTCAGTGCTACTCACGGTGACTGTGGCTGTAAAAGCAACTATTAACTTCTAAAAATGATAACTTGTGCTTTTTGTAATAAAAACATAGACACATTGAAGGGTTATGTCTTGCATTGCAGAGTTCATAGGATTGAGCCTCGATGTTTTTTCAAATGTGTCAGTGCTAATTGTGGGAAGACATTTTGCACCTACTCTGCTTTTAAGGGCCATTTTTATCGCATTCACAATGTGACTGCACCACAGAGTGATTCTACAGCCATTATTGCAAACTTTAAATGTGCAGTTTCACTATGTGTGCGCAATTTTTACACTGTGAAAGACCTTGTGTCTCATTTAAAAGACCACATTGCAGAAAGCAGATCCGTGTCATGTCCTGTAACTGGTTGTGAACATGTCTTTAAAGTAAAGTCATCATTTACTGCTCACATGTCTAGGAAGCATAAAGCATGCTCATCTGAAAGCATCAGTGAAATGTATAGGGAAACACGTTCTCAGCCCTCTAATGTCAGTGATGGTGGAAATGTTTTGGAAAGCGCAAATGAGCTACTCCAACAACTCCAACAAACGTCAACACTGATATGTGTGAGGACATTAGTGAACCATATCTCAGAAATCTTTGTCTATTTTACCTCAAACTGCAAGGACAACTCCTTGTTCCTGCTTCAACCATTCAGACTATTATTGAGGAAATACAAAATGTGCACGAGATGGTACTAGATTATACATTAATCAAAGTTAGTTCATCATTAAAAACAGACATGGGCTTTGCAGATGAAACAATTGCACAAATCTGCAATAGTATTAAAGAGTCTGATTTGTTTTCAGTTTGTCATCTGGGCCCACTAAGAACAACATATTCGCAGAGTCAAACATTCACTCAAATGTTTAAATATACAGAACCAAAAAAAGTGAAATTAGGAATAGATGAAAATATGAAACAAAAGTCTGCCTATTACATCCCAGTGACACAAACATTGAAAAACCTTTTGCAGTCCGATTTATGAAAGTACAGAGTTTCACAGCAGTCTGAGACTGACACTGATGTATTTTCTGATATAACCGATGGACATAATTTTAAATCAAACCAATTTTTTATTGAAAATCCACAATGCCTGAAGTTAATTTTGTACCAAGATGCGTTTGAAATTGTGAACCCCCTGGGTTCTGCTAAAAAGACACACAAAGTTCTTGCAGTCTATCTTTCTGTGGCAAACTTGCCAATTTACGTGCGATCCAACACTGATCAGATGTTTCTTGTTTTGTTGTGTGTTGAAAAAGACCTTAAACAGTTTGGAATAACCAAGGTTTTCTCAGAGTTGTTGGCAGATCTGAAAGTCCTTAAAACTGATGGGATAACTGTAGATGGAGAAACAATGAAAGGGGCTTTATACTGTATTGCTGGTGATAATTTGGGCTCTCACACTATTGGTGGGTTTACTGAAAACTTCAGTCGCTCTTAATATTTTTGCAGATATTGTGAAATTACGAGAGGTGAGTTTGAAAGTAATCCAAACATTTGTGGTCCACAGCGTACTCCAGAGACCTATGATACAGTTGTTTCCAATCTTCAGGCTGAGAACACTCAAGACAACAAATGACTAAAGGTAAATTCTGTTTTTAATACACTTGAGTCTTTCCACGTCTGTCAGCCTGGCCTGCCACCTTGTTTAGGCCATGACATATTTGAAGGTGTCCTGTCATATGATGTAGCACTATTCTTAAAAAATATGATTAAAACAAAGAAATGGTTTACATATACACTCTTAAACAGACGCATCAAACAGTTTAAATACAAAGGATCTGAGGCACTAGCAAAACCATGTGCTGTCAACTCAAAAGGATCAAAGCTCTCAGGCCAAGCAATCCAAAATTGGAATTTATTAAGGTTGCTACCGATATTAATTGGTGACAAAGTGCAAAACTTGCAGGATGAAGTATGGCAGTTAGCTCTTCAGTTAAAATACATTGTAGATCTGATATGTTCTCAAAAAATATCTTTGCCCCAGATTGCATATCTTGATGTTCTGATTCAAGAATATTTGGACTCAAGAAAGTTATTATTTCCTGATAATTCTTTAAAACCCAAACACCATTTTTTACGTCACTATCCAGCACTGATTTTAAAATTTGGACCATTGATAAGACTATGGACTATTCGTTTTGAATGGATTTGGATCTGACTACATGAAATCATTTTGCATCAACAAGAGCAAGAAGTTTCTTCAGACTCTAACAAGGCTGCAGGTGATGCGAGGAGAGCAGAGTGGCTGCTCAGAAGATGTTAAAGAGATGCTCCTGCTTTTGCTCTGCTATTTCAATGAGAAGGAGGATGCCATGTTCTTCTACATAGAAGATACATCCCTGGCGGATGAGGTCCAGCTTGACCAGGTGCCCTTGACGCCAACTGTTATTGTATGTGGTAAGTGAAGTTTCATGTTCTTCTAACGTTACATTATTCTAAAAGTTTTGTCTTTGCACATTGTACATACGTGATATTTTTACTTTATCCGTTGATCTCCATTAATCATATTTTATTCTCTTTGCTTTTTAGGACAGTCTTGCTTTTCCTCAAGGAGGTTCATGCTGAGTTTGGATCGTTTCATCGTGCACAACAACATCCCGTCCTTCTTTTCAGCACTGTGCCTGATGTTCGGAAGCTACTTCTGCTTTAGCATTCATTATCCAACTGAGCTGGCTTCAACCCTGGAGTTTCTGTAAAGGTACATATTTATGAGTGCTGTCATGCAATTATTTTTTGGGTGGGATTAATTAATCATGACCTGTAATTAATTGATCTAATGAATCTGGTTTTAATCTCACCATGGGCTGCTCATCCCTGGTCCTCAAGATCTACCACCCTGCCTGTTTTCCAACTCTCCCTGAATTGTTTGCTGCTGATTACCTGGACCAAGCGTGTTCATTCAATCAGTATGTGGAGACATCTGATTTAGCTGATCAACAGCTAGCTGGGCTTGGAGATCTGGAAAACTGGCAGGGGAAGAGATACAGAGGAACAAGAATGAACATCCCTGGCTAACATAATTGGTGTGAAAAGCCTCATTTTGGGGTAATTATGGCCCGCAGCAGCAGGGGTCCTGTCTGCAAGGACCATATTGTTTTTACACGTACGAAAAGACCCAAAAACATACAAAAAGCCTTTGACCGACCTCAAGGAACAGGCCTTTGTGTACCCAGACCTGACCAGTGTGTAGTACAAAAAAAAGCGCACGAACCCACACAGCCCCATAGACGCAAATGCTTCTATATTGTTTTTGCTTTGTTTATTATGGCCCGCAGCAGCAGGGTCCTGTCTGCAAGGACCATATTGTTTTTGCTTTAACCCAAAAAACGCAAAAGCCCTTTAAAAGGCCTCAATCCAAGGGCCTAAGCTTTAACAGACCTGACCAGTGTGTAGTACAAGACAAGATACACAAAAGGACACACTTAATCCTAGACGCAAAAACTTCTATATTGTTTTTGCTTTGTTTATTATTATTATTCTCCTTTCTTACGACACCTGTTTGCCTAAATTTGACCCCCTGAACATACCCGAAAACTCACCAAAATTTCCACAAACCTGGGGAAAATTGTAAAATAATTTTTTTTGAAGTGAACAAACCCCCCCCCAAAATGATGACATCACGGCGTGCGATCCCGCCAAAAAAATGAATGGGCCGAAATTTGTTTAAGGAGCAAAAAAAAAAAATTTTGAAATACGCACACGAAACCAAAACACACGCGTCGGGGGTATCCAGGAGAGCTTTTGAAATCATTATGGGGGGGCCGCACGACCCACGCCTTGGCGGCCATTTTGTGGCGAAGTGCGAGATTTGGCGATTTTCACGTTTTTCCACAATATGGGAAAACAACACTTTGGTTGTTCCGATTTTTACGAAACTTCACACACATCCCGCCAGCCGGAGTCTACAATCACCACAGAAGTTTCATTGACCGTTGACCTTGGGAACTGGCCGCCATCTTGAATTTTTCAAAAAAAGCACGTTTAGTACAAGCTACAAACGAAAACTCGTCCTAGGGATTTTCATCAATCGTCTTGTAACTTCACGAGCATCAATGGCCGGGAACTGTGGACAAAATGTTGGAATTAGAAGTTGTAGAATTTGAATGGCGTGCGCGTGGCGAGCTCGCAACCGCCACGGTTTTAGCTAGCTTGCGCATGTTTTAGCGAAATATCACAAAACGCATATCCACGCGTGCGGTACGCCAGGCTGAACGTGGCAATGTAACTTTTGAAACTATAATGTAAAAATTGAGGCCAGGGGAAGCGAAAAACCGACGCAAAAAAAAGCGCCGACTCGGCGAAAAACGATTTTTTCGGAATTTTTTTTTTAGAATTGACGAACGAAACCTACGCAACTTTATCGGGGATATCCAAACGAAGATTTAAAATTATTACGCGATGACCACCCGACTCACTCCTTGGCGGCCATTTTGTTTCAAAATCTGACAATTGGCGATTTTCAATTACATCAAAAGTGACCTTTTGTTTTGGCGATCTTAACGAAATTTCGTCCAAAGGGTGCTAGCGCAAGTCTACACTGACATGTAGAGTTTCGTTGACCTTTGACCTTCGGAAGGGGCCGCCATCTTGAATTTACAAAAAAAAGCTAGTTTAGCACTAGCTTCAAACGAAAACTCGTCCTTGGAATTTTTATCGATCGTCTTGTAACTACTTGGGCATCAAGAAGAAGCAATTGCAAACAAAATGTTGGAATTAGAAGTTGTAGATTTTAAATGGCGTGCGCGTGACAACCTTGCAAAAGTGGCGCAGTCTTTATACTCGGCCAATTTTTGATGGATTCTTGTGAAAATTCAATATGTTGAGCCCAGACCAGAACTGGACATGATATAATAGAACCGGATACGAATATATTAAAAATGTGGGCGTGGCTAGCGAATAACCTTCGTTGCTAAGGGGTTTTAAGGGTTAACGTTTTCCGATTTGTCTGAAACAGACGTCTATCTGTTCGGTGTCATGGGGCGATCAAAACCTAAAATGGTTGCTATGGCGATTAAACCAACAGAAAAGCCGCCATTTTGAAAAAAGTGCTTTTTTTTCCCATTAATTTCTTATATAAAGCATAATGGGGTTCTTTGAGGGCAGTTTCTGGGTTAAGGCAATGTATTAGCAACATGCTAACTTTTTCCACTACATTGACTTATAATGGGGTTTTTTGGGCTAATTCTGAGTTAAGCTAACGTTTTAGCAATATGCTAACTTTTTTAGCTAATTTGGCTTATAATGGGGTTTTTTGGGCTAATTCTGAGTTAAGCTAACGTTTTAGCATTATGCTAACTTTTTTAGCTAATTTGGCTAATAATGGGGTTTTTTGGGCTAATTCTGAGTTAAGCTAACGTTTTAGCAATATGCTAACTTTTTTCGCTAATTTGGCTAATAATGGGGTTTTTTGGGCTAATTCTGAGTTAAGCTAACGTTTTAGCAATATGCTAACTTTTTTCGCTAATTTGGCTAATAAAAGGGGGTTTTTGGGCTAATTCTGAGTTAAGCTAACGTTTTAGCAATACGCTAACTTTTTTCGCTAATTTGGCTAATAATGGGGTTTTTTGGGCTAATTCTGAGTTAAGCTAACGTTTTAGCAATATGCTAACTTTTTTCGCTAATTTGGCTAATAATGGGGTTTTTTGGGCTAATTCTGAGTTAAGCTAACGTTTTAGCAATATGCTAACTTTTTTCGCTAATTTGGCTAATAAAAGGGGGTTTTTGGGCTAATTCTGAGTTAAGCTAACGTTTTAGCAGTATGCTAACTTTTTTCGCTAATTTGGCTAATAGTGGGGTTTTTTGGGCTAATTCTGAGTTAAGCTAACGTTTTAGCAATATGCTAACTTTTTTCGCTAATTTGGCTTATAATGGGGTTTTTGGGCTAAAATTGTGATAGGGTCAATCGTGCACTTTGGGGGCGGTGGGAGGGGGCTCATAGGTGGGCGGTAGGGGCAAGAGTGGTGCGTAGAGGAGGGCGGCAAGGGCGGCGGAGGCGTGAAGAGGCCAGGGCTAGGGCGGCGGAGGTGCGAGGAGACCAGGGCTAGGGCGGCGGTGGCGTGTAGAGGCCAGGGCTAGGGCGACGGGTAGCGCCTGCGGGCCATCCAACGCCGCTTGCGGCTTTAATTATGGCCCGCAGCAGCAGGGGTCCTGTCTGCAAGGACCATATTGTTTTTGCTTTAACCCAAAAAACGCAAAAGCCCTTTAAAAGGCCTCAATCCAAGGGCCTAAGCTTTAACAGACCTGACCAGTGTGTAGTACAAGACAAGATACACAAAAGGACGCACTAAATCCTAGGCGCAAAAACTTCTATATTGTTTCTGCTTTGTTTATTATTATTATGGCCCGCAGCAGCAGGGTCCTGTCTGCAAGGACCATATTGTTTTTGCTTTAACCCAAAAAACAAAAAAGCCCTTTAAAAGGCCTCAATCCAAGGGCCTAAGCTTTAACAGACCTGACCAGTGTGTAGTACAAGACAAGATACACAAAAGGACACACTTAATCCTAGACGCAAAAACTTCTATATTGTTTTTGCTTTGTTTATTATTATTATTCTTCTTTCTTTCTGCAAGTTTGAGCCAATTTTTCACCCCCGCCACATACCCGAAAACTCACCAAAATTTCCACATACCTGGGGAAAATGTGAAATGAATTTTCGACATAGTGCACGAAACCCCCCCACGACGATGACATCACGGCGTGCGATCCCGTAAAAAAAATGAATGGGCCGAAAATCGCTTATGGGGCCAAAAAAAAAAATTTTGAAATACGCACACGAAACCAAAACACACGTGTCGGGGGTATCCAGGAGAGCTTTTGAAATCATTATGGGGGGGCCGCACGACCCACGCCTTGGCGGCCATTTTGTGGCGAAGTGCGAGATTTGGCGATTTTCACGTTTTTCCGCAGAATGGGAAACCGACACTTTGGTTCTTCCGATTTTTACGAAACTTCACACACATCCCGCCAGCCGGAGTCTACAATCACCACAGAAGTTTCATCGACCTTTGACCTCGGGAACTGGCCGCCATCTTGAATTTTTCAAAAAAAGCACGTTTAGTACAAGCTACAAACGAAAACTCGTCCTAGGGATTTTCATCAATCATCTTGTAACTTCACGAGCATCAATGGCCGGGAACTGTGGACAAAATGTTGGAATTAGAAGTTGTAGAATTTGAATGGCGTGCGCGTGGCGAGCTCGCAACCGCCACGGTTTTAGCTAGCTTGCGCATGTTTTAGCGAAATATCACGAAACGCATATCCACGCGTGCGGTACGCCAAGCTGAACGTGGCAATGTAACATTTGAAACTGTAATGTAAAAATTGAGGCCAGGGGAAGCGAAAAACCGACGCAAAAAAAAGCGCTGACTCGGCGAAAAAAAAAAATTTCGGAATTTTTTTTTTAGAATTGACGAACGAAACCTACGGAACTTTATCGGGGATATCCAAACGAAGATTTAAAATTATTACGCGATGACCACCCGACTCACTCCTTGGCGGCCATTTTGTTTCAAAATCTGACAATTGGCGATTTTCAATTACATCAAAAGTGACCTTTTGTTTTGGCGATCTTAACGAAATTTCGTCCAAAGGGTGCTAGCGCAAGTCTACACTGACATGTAGAGTTTCGTTGACCTTTGACCTTCGGAAGGGGCCGCCATCTTGAATTTACAAAAAAAGCTAGTTTAGCACTAGCTTCAAACGAAAACTCGTCCTTGGAATTTTTATCGATCGTCTTGTAACTACTTGGGCAGCAAGAGGAAGCAATTGCGAACAAAATGTTGGAATTAGAAGTTGTAGATTTTAAATGGCGTGCGCGTGACAACCTTGCAAAAGTGGCGCAGTCTTTATACTCGGCCAATTTTTGATGGATTCTTGTGAAAATTCAATATGTTGAGCCCAGACCAGAACTGGACATGATATAATAGAACCGGATACGAATATATTAAAAATGTGGGCGTGGCTAGCGAATAACCTTCGTTGCTAAGGGGTTTTAAGGGTTAACGTTTTCCGATTTGTCTGAAACAGACGTCTATCTGTTCGGTGTCACGGGGCGATCAAAACCTAAAATGGTTGCTATGGCGATTAAACCAACAGAAAAGCCGCCATTTTGAAAAAAATTCTTTTTTTTCCCATTAATTTCTTATATAGAGCATAATGGGGTTCTTTGAGGGCAGTTTCTGGGTTAAGGCAATGTATTAGCAACATGCTAACTTTTTCCACTACATTGACTTATAATGGGGTTTTTTGGGCTAATTCTGAGTTAAGCTAACGTTTTAGCAATATGCTAACTTTTTTAGCTAATTTGGCTAATAATGGGGTTTTTTGGGCTAATTCTGAGTTAAGCTAACGTTTTAGCAATATGCTAACTTTTTTCGCTAATTTGGCTAATAATGGGGTTTTTTGGGCTAATTCTGAGTTAAGCTAACGTTTTAGCAATATGCTAACTTTTTTCGCTAATTTGGCTAATAAAAGGGGCTTTTTGGGCTAATTCTGAGTTAAGCTAACTTTTTAGCAGTATGCTAACTTTTTTAGCTAATTTGGCTAATAATGAGGTTTTTTGGGCTAATTCTGAGTTAAGCTAACGTTTTAGCAATATGCTAACTTTTTTCGCTAATTTGGCTAATAATGGGGTTTTTTGGGCTAATTCTGAGTTAAGCTAACGTTTTAGCAATATGCTAACTTTTTTCGCTAATTTGGCTAATAATGGGGTTTTTTGGGCTAATTCTGAGTTAAGCTAACGTTTTAGCAATATGCTAACTTTTTTCCCTAATTTGGCTAATAATGGGGCATTTTGGGCTAAATCTGAGTTAAGCTAACGTTTTAGCAGTATGCTAACATTTTTCGCTAATTTGGCTTATAATGTGTTTTTTTTGGGCTGAAAGTGTTATAAGGTCAACGGTGCACTGCGGGGGCGGTGTGAGGGGGCTCAGAGGTGGGCATGAAGGGCAACAGTGATGCGTAGAGGAGGGCGGCGAGGGCGGCGGAGGTGCAGGGAGGCCAGGGCTATGGCGGCGGTGGCGTGTAGAGGTCAGGGCTAGGGCGACGGGTAGCGCCTGCGGGCCATCCAACGCCGCTTGCGGCTTTAATTATGGCCCGCAGCAGCAGGGTCCTGTCTGCAAGGACCATATTGTTTTTGCTTTAACCCAAAAAACGCAAAAGCCCTTTAAAAGGCCTCAATCCAAGGGCCTAAGCTTTAACAGACCTGACCAGTGTGTAGTACAAGACAAGATACACAAAAGGACGCACTTAATCCTAGACGCAAAAACTTCTATATTGTTTCTGCTTTGTTTATTATTATTATTCTTGTTTCTAACGACACCTGTTTGCCTAAATTTGACCCCTGAACATACCCGAAAACTCACCAAAATTTCCACAAACCTGGGGAAAATTGTAAAATAATTTTTTTTAAAGTGAACAAACCCCCCCCCAAAATGATGACATCACGGCGTGCGATCCCGCGAAAAAAATGAATGGGCCGAAATTTGTTTAAGGAGCAAAAAAAAAAAATTTTGAAATACGCACACGAAACCAAAACACACGCGTCGGGGGTATCCAGGAGAGCTTTTGAAATCATTATGGGGGGGCCGCACGACCCACGCCTTGGCGGCCATTTTGTGGCGAAGTGCGAGATTTGGCGATTTTCACGTTTTTCCACAATATGGGAAAACAACACTTTGGTTGTTCCGATTTTTACGAAACTTCACACACATCCCGCCAGCCGGAGTCTACAATCACCACAGAAGTTTCATTGACCTTTGACCTTGGGAACTGGCCGCCATCTTGAATTTTTCAAAAAAAGCACATTTAGTACAAGCTACAAACGAAAACTCGTCCTAGGGATTTTCATCAATCGTCTTGTAACTTTACGAGCATCAATGGCCGGGAACTGTGGACAAAATGTTGGAATTAGAAGTTGTAGAATTTGAATGGCGTGCGCGTGGCGAGCTCGCAACCGCCACGGTTTTAGCTAGCTTGCGCATGTTTTAGCGAAATATCACAAAACGCATATCCACGCGTGCGGTACGCCAGGCTGAACGTGGCAATGTAACTTTTGAAACTATAATGTAAAAATTGAGGCCAGGGGAAGCGAAAAACGGACGCAAAAAAAAGCGCCGACTCGGCGAAAAACGATTTTTTCGGAATTTTTTTTTTAGAATTGACGAACGAAACCTACGCAACTTTATCGGGGATATCCAAACGAAGATTTAAAATTATTACGCGATGACCACCCGACTCACTCCTTGGCGGCCATTTTGTTTCAAAATCTGACAATTGGCGATTTTCAACTACATCAAAAGTGACCTTTTGTTTTGGCGATCTTAACGAAATTTCGTCCAAAGGGTGCTAGCGCAAGTCTACACTGATATGTAGAGTTTCGTTGACCTTTGACCTTCGGAAGGGGCCGCCATCTTGAATTTACAAAAAAAAGCTAGTTTAGCACTAGCTTCAAACGAAAACTCGTCCTTGGAATTTTTATTGATCGTCTTGTAACTACTTGGGCATCAAGAGGAAGCAATTGCGAACAAAATGTTGGAATTAGAAGTTGTAGATTTTAAATGGCGTGCGCATGGCAACCTTGCAAAAGTGGCGCAGTCTTTATACTCGGCCAATTTTTGATGGATTCTTGTGAAAATTCAATATGTTGAGCCCAGACCAGAACTGGACATGATATAATAGAACCGGATACGAATATATTAAAAATGTGGGCGTGGCTAGCGAATAACCTTCGTTGCTAAGGGGTTTTAAGGGTTAACGTTTTCCGATTTGTCTGAAACAGACGTCTATCTGTTCGGTGTCACGGGACGATCAAAACCTAAAATGGTTGCTATGGTGATTAAACCAACAGAAAAGCCGCCATTTTGAAAAAAGTGCTTTTTTTTTTTTCCCATTAATTTCTTATATAGAGCATAATGGGGTTCTTTGAGGGCAGTTTCTGGGTTAAGGCAATGTATTAGCAACATGCTAACTTTTTCCACTACATTGACTTATAATGGGGTTTTTTGGGCTAATTCTGAGTTAAGCTAACGTTTTAGCAATATGCTAACTTTTTTAGCTAATTTGGCTTATAATGGGGTTTTTTTGGGCTAATTCTGAGTTAAGCTAACAATTTAGCAATATGCTAACTTTTTTCGCTAATTTGGCTAATAATGGAGTTTTTTGGGCTAATTCTGAGTTAAGCTAACGTTTTAGCAATATGCTAACTTTTTTCGCTAATTCGGCTAATAATGGGGTTTTTTGGGCTAATTCTGAGTTAAGCTAACGTTTTAGCAATATGCTAACTTTTTTCGCTAATTTAGCTTATATTGGGGTTTTTTGGGCTAATTCTGAGTTAAGCTAACAGTTTAGCAATATGCTAACTTTTTTCGCTAATTGGCTAATAAAGGGGCTTTTTGGGCTAAATCTGAGTTAAGCTAACGTTTTAGCAGTATGCTAACATTTTTCGCTAATTTGGCTTATAATGGGTTTTTTTGGGCTGAAAGTGTTATCAGGTCAACGGTGCACTG